>JBAMJV010009061.1:22500-42547 GCA_037951105.1 Echinarachnius parma | reverse complement strand
ATATAACAAATACAATATTTCGTACAATTATGCATAGCCACTTCAATTTTCCCTGACGTGTGAAAATGAATATATACACAATGTTCACATATTAATTTTGTTCGCTAATTTAATTTTGTTAGCATGCATTGTTTCTGTAAATACAAGGAAAGTATGTTGATTGTCACTTTCTTCAGGTAAAGTCTCGGTGATATTGTAGGGGACTATGTACTCATGGGAATGATCATATTAAGATAATTATACCTCGATAAGACCAATTTTTGTATTAGATCGCACCGCAAATCACATGATGAAATTTCATGTCACGGATTATGATACACAGGGCCCCGTTGCAGAAAGAGATACAATCGATTTTAAGCTACAATTAATTTTAAGTCGGATCATGTGACGAAATAAGCAAATCTGATGAAATGCGCACATTTTCAATTAATTGTAATCTACAATCGTTTGTATCTCTTTCTGAAACGGGGCCATGGTCAAGCAATTATATTTTTCATTCGAGCCATATTTTCCAATTCCGAATGACGATGACGCAGTCGCCCTATTTCGACAAGATTTGGATAGGATTGTGATACATTACCAAGATTACAGTAACTTATGTCAAAGTATGACATTTTATTAAAATTCTCAAACAGTGTCTGACATTCAACATGTGTATGATTGTGGTGATAAAAGGGCTTATATAAAAGTACCGGTATATTTTTATTATAATATTATCTAATACTCGCATCAAATGTTCGTGATATGAAAAATAATCGTCCCAAATATGATACGGTTGGTAAGGTTAAGTCAAAATCTGCACATGTTATCTAAGTATGTATTATATTATTAATACTATATAATTTTATTTTATTAGTGTGAAATACACATCAATCATGATTGGCATTAAGTTTCCTATTGCGCGCTCATATTATTAAAAGGCCTTTCTACTGATATACTTATATGGCCCATATACGGTATGTACTTGATTAACTTTGATATGAGTGAAATAATCGCACCCGTCCGGAATGTCACAATATGACATTTTCAAGGTCAAAATAACAAAACACTTGGTCAATTAAGCCTTGTAGTGACACGCACATCGGGAATTACAATGTTTGTTGGCAGGTCTTATGATAACCAATTTATATCAACATTGTTTTCGCCTCGGATGATGACACTGACTGCAAAGGAAGATAGAATATCCCTTTTAACATAACGACCAAGTAAATAAGATACTAATAATCCCAGTACTTCATCTAGTTTAGCTTCCTGTATATGAGCTGCCAACGGGTTTATTGTATAAAGTATCGAGTACCTTGACCATAATATTGACTGTAACACGTCAAATAGCGGAATTAAAATTTACTGTCATTCAATTTGTATGACAGTGTTAGATGCGATAAGATTCGAAACAAATCGATGACACATAATTATAGCTTTTTAATTCCCTTGCAGTCAATAATCACAGGTATTAAATTCTTAATTTGGATTTAGATTCGGGATAAAATGATGTGCTATACCACAGAAAGGCAATTGAGAACCAAAAAGCTCTGATACATTTAATAGTCTGATTGGTGAATAATAATATATTAGTTATATCATAGGAGCCACATAATTATAACGTTTTATAAAACATCTTTCATATGTCAAATGTTTGAAACTGTTATGTTATACAAACATAATGGTTTGCCTACAACATGTGGTAATGAAATAGTAGCTGAACGATTCTTGTAGTACCTTTATGATTTAGTTAAAATATACAAGTCTACATGCCAGAAACAGATCGAATTAATTTTTAAAAAAATCGAAATACACAGTTCCAACAAACCTAATTTTACAGATTTCGATTTTATTTCATTGACCAAAATAAAAATAGATCTTGGAAAAAAAAACATAATAAATTGAAGTCATCAACAGGTCAAATTACGTCTAGAAAGGTTCTCGAGTAAAAGCATTCCGTATCAAGATATACATGTAATAATATATCAAATCAATCATACAACTAGACTGGAACGAGCCTGTATCAATCATTCCATTAAACATGTTAAAGGGATAGTTCAAATTAAACTTGCACCATATCATTACAAACTCATACTTAGGACTACACCATGCCCGAAAGGTAATAAAACTTAAAAACTTAAAGTACAAATGGTGTTATTATTCAATAAGCGGCCGTTAAAACACAAGAGGGCGCTCTCTAAAAACATATTCGTTTGAACCATTTCTTATAAAAAAAAAAACAATTGTGAATGTGACGTTGTGTTAAAATTATGATTTAATAGAAAGATCATCAACAACTATTTAAAAACTTATATGGTATAATTTCGAAAAAGTGCACGCATTTTATAAATCATTTTCTTTATTACCGAATTTCAATCGGATATATTTATTGATATTTCAGCTATTTCTGAACCGATTTTGATCAAATAAAGTTTTGTTTTATCTTTAAAATCACGTGCTCTTCTACATACTTCACTAAGGTTTTCATTTCCTCGCAAATTAATCAATTTTTGAAGCGCCCTCTTAACCAAGATGTACTATCCCTTTAAAAATAAAACTAGAGTAAGACGTGGTCGGTATACGTATATAAGAGGTGCGTGGGCGATACATTATTATATTATATGACCTATAAAGATACTGGTGTGCGATTGGTCAAAATGCTGTCACGTGACCATCGCTACAAGGATGAGAAGCGTTATATTGACCGATCAGTCAATATAACGCCGTTATATTGACCGGTGACGTAATTTACGTCACAATGGGTGTGTGAAGATGAACAATGTGCGCGTATTAGCATCCTGGCACGCGCAGCCGCAGCGTTGTTAAGCTTTCTACGGACATTGCGCGATCCGAAAGTAAATTTGAAAGGAAGGTCGAATAAAGAAGCATTTTGCGCAGCATTTCGATAACAACACACTGTTCTACTGGAAGGATTTCGATTTAATCTAATGATTTGCCCTTGTCCATAATTTTATTTCAACACGAAATTTATATTTATCTTGATTTGTATCTATATAGGTCATCATAATATAACAGATATTGACTTTTTCCTTCGGGAACCATATATCATTTCATTTCCCTTGGGGAGTTATATTTTTGTCTCGGAATACTATATTTTTCCTCAGCGCTACGCGCTTCGGAAAAAATATAATGTCCCTCGACACAAATATAACTTCCCTCGATAATCTCAAATGTTATATTGCCCCTCAAGACAGTCAATATCTGTATAATATTACGTAGACTTGAATACACTGGATAAGCAGGCCTAGGTATAAAACACTGGATGGATATTCCATCAGGCACTCTCAGGCGGACATGTTAATAATTACGACTCAAAATAAGTGATACTAATGTTCTCTATTATTTTGATGTCCATTGTCACTTTAGATTATATAAATACTAGGATTTCAATTAAACAAACTATTGATACATATTGATTATTGATAAAGGTTGAAATGTATTGAATAATGAATTTGTTTCAAAATATGAAGCAAAACCTACAGTTTGATCATCAGACACTCCAAATTAATCATTTAATATGGTTGCATTTGAACATAAATGATACAGTATGTCATGTCAGTGGCATCGCGTGTGTTATCTTAGAAAAGTGACATTCTCTATACAGTACATTTATTTTTTTATTTTTTTATAATTCCCCTCTTAGAACTTGTTTGGCCTTTTTCATTAATTGAAGCACGTTCCTCTCATTTCTACTCCCAAATGGCAAATCAAATTAAAATATTATATAATCGTATTGAATAATTAATTACTTAATTTGGTGACCGTTTGACACAACTCCTATATAGGGCATTGCTTATTCCACTCATGTCGATATATCCATGTATTGGTGGTGAATACTAATAATGACTTTGGTGAAAATACACAACCGGATTGGCGAAGAACATCTTGTGTATGCAAGGAATTTGAAATAAATACAAGGGGACGTTGAGAACAGCAATGTCTGCTTAGACGGCGCTGAATGGGCCATCCCTCCGAATCTTTTGTATCTACTGTTTTTACCTGTGTTTCGGAAAATAAATAAATAAATAATAAATAAATAGATTAAGGGGACACACTAACATGACTCACATCCAAATGCTCCAGTTCAAGTATTGTTATTTTTCTTTAAAAATCAAAATATTATACTGAAATAGTTCGACATACAAAATATGAAGCAAAGCCAACAGTTTGATGATATATCTTCAGACACTTCAAATTAACCACGACATGAGGTTTCAGTTGAACATAAAGTATACAGTATGTCATGTCAGTGACGTCGCGTGTGTTATCTTGTGAGAGTGACATTCTCTATACATTTTCTATTCTGTTATAATTCCCATCTTAGAATTTGTTTGGCCCGTTTCATTAATTGAAGCACGTTCCTCTCATCTCTACTCCCAAATGGCAAATCAAATTGAACTATTATTATAATGTATATTAATTATATGAGTGACATAACATGCACATTAATGCGATGGCTTCTTCTATACCGACGACAAGATCGAGGGCAGCGTTATATTAATTCAGTTCGTGATTATTAGATTATCTCACTCATGAAATTGCATGAAATTGAGGACACGACCACTCCGAACGATGGTGTTGGGCATACATCTGGGGGTGTTTCGCAAAGATTCTAAGTTGGACTTAACTGGATCTAATAATTATGGAGAGCCATTTGTTTCATTGTAAACGTGTTAACAGATCTTTTGGAAGGGCATAAAGTTTGATAAAATCTGTTTTATTTGTTATTATCAAGGGGCCCTTCAAATAACTGATATGTATTTTTGTTGTTGGAAGTCTCAAATACTTGTTTTTGTTTGTTGGCTTTTGAATACATTCCAAGGCTACAACAGGGTTACCATAATTGCTAAGTCCAACTTTTGTCCAATTGTTAAATTCAACTTTGCGAATCTTGAATCTTTGTGAAACACACCCCTTATCAATAGTAAAAAAAAAAAAAAATTAAATATGGGGGGGGGGGGGGGGGGTGGGGGCCAAGAATTAAAACAAAAAGAGCCCTACGTGCATCTTTAAACTATTTATTTAAGAACACAATTATTTTAATGAATACAAAAAACGAAAAGAGGAGCATGGCGACGGAATGACTAAAAAACCAACATTTCATCATGTTCATCACGATGATCGGAAAAAGAGCCTCATATGCCCCTTTGAGATCTACACCATTGATATTTTATTAAGGAAAACAATTATCTATATACACATTTACGAAAAGAGGAACATGGCTATACTACGGAATGACTAAAAACTAACATTTCATCAAGATGATCGAAAATGACGTCATAACACCGCTAACCGTTTTCTCTGCCAGCCTCTCGCTCGCTTCGACTTTCAGGGTCAATAATTTAGTGCGACTTCGAATTTAACACATTATGCAGACGGAGTACCTGATTAATAGTATGACATTTACGTGTTACAGCAATTAGTGTCCTGGTTTCGCATGTGATGACATTTACATGTTTTTAAATCAATTTTCCACAACCGAATTACTTGACATCATTCCAAGTAGTACTTGAAGTATGGCGCCTTCTCATGCTAAACATAAATATGTACACGTTTAACAAGAGTTTACCAGAGTCATAGACGTAACAACCCCCCCCCCCCCCCCCCTTTAGCGGAAACATGACTGTTGCAGGTATTCAAACACACCCCAACTACGTCACTGAATGAAGCTAACCCCCCCCCCCCCCCCTTGAAACACCTGGGTACGTCTATGACCAGAGTGTTATATACATTTACCAGTAATAAGACTTAGTTCGTATTCGTTTGTTCATTCTCTCATTCTCTTCTCTAAATCTTGTTTCGCATCACTCTCTCTATTTAGCAACTGGAACTATAAAGAGAGATCCGGTGTAATAGGAATAAGTGTCCAAGTATCCAGAACCAATCAAATCAAGTGATATATGTCCACATCGTGTAGTGCGCGTGTCACGTGTAAACACAATGGTCCGTGGCATATTCGTTCAAGTGTTTATAAGTGAAGTACAGTTTATGTAATTACCACACACACAAAAAAAACGTTTACATTGTATGAGTGATGTCAATGTGACGTCATGTAACAGTTAGTTTCTACTATGGGTGAAAGACTGTTCGTTTGATTGTCCGTATGTGTGTTTTTATGTTTGTGTTTGAGTGTGCATATAGGTGTGTATAAAGGCTAGAGCGCTGACCAAAATAGGATTTAAACTGGCCAAATAACGTCGATGCCAATTATCCCTAGCTGGACACTTATCCCCGTTACACCAGCACAGCCCCTTGCATTAGACAACCCTGCGATACCACCTTTAAAACTACCCGAACAAAAGTGTTAATTTATATTATTTTGTGGATTCCCTTTCTGAATCATGATATAACCCTATTTTGTTCCAAACCCCTGTCTCTAATAAGAAATGGGAACCCAGAGGGATTCGCAGGCCTATATCAGGGCCCCTTTGCAGAAAGAGATGGCAATCGGTTGTAAAGTTGCAATTAATTGCAAGTCAGATCATGTGACTAACATGCGCAAATATGATTGGGTGATATGCGCAAGTTTTCTGACCTACGATTCATTTCAACTTACAATCGATTGTATGTATCTCTTTCTGCAAAGGGGCCATGATTAGACAACCATGGTAATATCTCAATCTTTCATAACTTAATTTCTAGCAGATCAGATAACGCAAATTAAATATATATTGTAAAATTAGAATGACAACATATATTATATGTCCATCTCCTGTCTAATATAATTTAGCAACTGGAACCAAGAGAGATCCGTAGTCCCATAGAATATAAAACAGTTCTGCGTTTCCTCCGTTAGAACTTTTTGGACAGAAGTAGTGTTCCTTTCGTATACGTTTGCTGATTCTCTTTAAACAACCCTTGTTTCACCCATTTTATTATATAATTTACAATCGTCTCAATAGTCAGCACCTTATTAGCAAATTAACTCAGAGAGATCCGCAGCCCCATAGATGATCAAGCAGCCCTGCGATACTTCATTTAGATATTCCTGAACAAAAGTAGTGTCAGTTTCTTAGTAATTTTGTTCCTTAATTTTCTTTCTGAATAATGAACATAAACCTAATCTTATTTCACCCTTGTCGCTGTTTAGCAACTGGAACTCAGAGAGATCCGCAGCCCCATAGATGATCAGGCAGCTCTTCGGTATCTTCTTCAAAACTTCCTGGACAGCCGAGACACCAGGCAGGGGGTGGAGCCCCACCAGATACCAACCACCAAAATGCAAAAACCTGCAGTGAGGAGTAAATTATATATTTGTATCTCCTCTCTACTTTTAGCAATTTGAAATGAGAGAGATCCGCAGCCCCATAGATGATCAGGCAGCTCTTCGGTATCTTCTTCAGAACTTCCTGGACAGCCGAGACACCATGTAGGGGGTGGAGCCCCACCAGATACCAGCTGGTTTCCAGCTGATTCTCTTTAAACAACCCTTGTTTCACCCATTTTATTATATAATTTACAATCGTCTCAATAGTCAGCACCTTATTAGCAAATTAACTCAGAGAGATCCGCAGCCCCATAGATGATCAAGCAGCCCTGCGATACTTCATTTAGATATTCCTGAACAAAAGTAGTGCCAGTTTCTTAGTAATTTTGTTCCTTAATTTTCTTTCTGAATAATGAACATAAACCTAATCTTATTTCACCCTTGTCGCTGTTTAGCAACTGGAACTCAGAGAGATCCGCAGCCCCATAGATGATCAGGCAGCTCTTCGGTATCTTCTTCAAAACTTCCTGGACAGCCGAGACACCAGGCAGGGGGTGGAGCCCCACTAGATACCAACCACCAAAATGCAAAAACCTGCAGTGAGGAGTAAATTATATATTTGTATCTCCTCTCTACTTTTAGCAATTTGAAATGAGAGAGATCCGCAGCCCCATAGATGATCAGGCAGCTCTTCGGTATCTTCTTCAGAACTTCCTGGACAGCCGAGACACCATGTAGGGGGTGGAGCCCCACCAGATACCAGCCAACAAAATGCAAAAACATACAGTGAGGAGTAAATTATATATTTTTATCTCCTCTCTTCTTTTAGCAATTTGAAATGAGAGAGATCCGCAGCCCCATAGATGATCAGGCAGCTCTTCGGTATCTTCTTCAGAACTTCCTGGACAGCCGAGACACCAGGGGGTGGAGCCCAATCAGAGACCAGCCAACTAAATGCGTGTAAGTAGATTGGGTATTATAGAAATCGAGAAAGTGGATTCTGCATACATAATGACCGGGGTGGAACATTTGATTTATGGTATATATAAGCAGAAGAATTAAATGGGTATTCATTTTTCAAATGTATCCCTATTTACGGAGATAATTATGACTAAATTGAGAAGCGTTCTGGAACGCTTTTGGATTGCAGTCAAAACCAATGGATGGGAGGTGAAACAATCTTACATAAATTTCCACTTTGTTCACTTAGGATATTAAAGAGTGTTTTTTTTAATGAAACTTTCACACATTATTCAGACGAATCGTTCCATGATATTGGAATAATGTTTAGAGTCTGAAATATCATTTTCGTAACAACTTATGATTACAGATGAAGTCTTTGGCCAGCATAAACAATCTAACTTGTGATTGGGACTGCAAAGCAATTTTTCTACACCAATTTGGTATATAATAATTTACATAATATTTATAAAGCGCTTCATACTGATGTACTAATATACATTAACATAAACTTGTAAGACTTGGAACAGAATGTTGTTAGACTGTCGGGACCATAAACGTGATAGACTGACAATTAATACTGGCGGGAGTTTGGGGTGCAGGTTGGGATTGTGGGGTAAAACCAGGGAATTGGAAGTCTCCCTGGTAAAACCTCAATCAGTGTTGTTTCACTATATCTGTACATACAACAAGTTGCCAAGAAAAGTTGTAAGACTAAGAGAGGGTTGTCTCTTAGGCATAAACAAGCATAAGTTATTATATTACTGATCGCATCCTATTCTCCTTCCTTCCTGAATTATGTCACGTTTCTTACTTTTACCCCTATAGCGGAGACAAGTGCAGGTATGCGTGGAAGCGTGGATTCGAGACACCATCCGCCAGGATAAACCAGCGCGGAGCGCCGGCGTGGGCCACGTCTCAGTTCAGCAGCGGCGGGTGCACGGGCGCTTCGTGTCTAGCCGGCTGGAAGCGTGGGTTCCGCCAACTGCCCCAGCTCCAGACGGAGGATGACAATTAATTGATTTAATTGGTTGATTAATTCATTGATTAATTTTGTCTGTCCATACTTTATTTGTTTTTCTTTGATACAGATACATGACATTTTAATTTTGCGAACATAATTATAGATTAAATGATGATATTTGGATCTTACAATGCATCCGCTTTCATTTTCATTTTGGGCGCTTACACCACGCCTCAGTCTTTCTTTGTTTTGTTTTTTTCTTTTGGCGTTTGATAACTGTTAAAGTCAGTTACTTTTTCATCACCGTTGTGAACAGATTGTAAAGAATGATACCATCTTTTGCTAAGATTTCTGATAAGGTATTTAATTTTTTTAATTTTCGAATTATTTTTGTTTTTGTTTATCGTATTCAATCTTGACCACGTGAAGTTATGATTTGTTGCGTTTTTCCAATGTTAACTCTAACATGATTTATATACATCAATAATGATAAAGAATATATTTTTCATTTAATTTTCTTGAAATAATTGATTGTACTTATTAAGTAGACATGACAATATTATCGGTAGCGTTTTAATAATTGTTCTTTTAATGATCTTACGAAATCCTGCTTGTCTACAAGAATGATTCTTGTCACTTTTTTAGTTTGCGTTGGTGTTCGTCTTTCGAGTTTGTGAACGTAAGGTGGCGCTATGTAACTTTGGCCTCTAGTCAAAATCTCGACCGAGCAAAATTCCTTTGCGAAACATTCGACTTGACGCCATGATGCTTGCATTACAAATTTTAAAAATGAAGTACTGAGTGAGTGATAATCATCGTGTGTATGTGCTATTAATGCTTTTCTTGGAGCTAGTAATGTTTCGCAAAATAATGTTCCATTTTCGGGGCCAATGTACTAATTGTAATCTTTACCACAATTCAAATTACTACAAGAGTATCCCTATTCTTTATTTTTTCATGAAAAGGATTTATCTTTCAAATGAATAAATTATTATACATATATATCATATAGAATTCTACGTTTTCATAGTTTGTCGACACTGTTGGAATATAAATAAAGTATATACATCATTATATTGATTCTGGTAGGATCGAACATGTAGGCCCTTTATTGACTCTCATTATTGTTTTAATCAACATTAATCAATAAAGAACATAAATACATTCAATTACGCATGCAATTCATTTGTTATTTGGCGTCTTTGGTGAACTAGTATTCGAATAACGTGAATATTGTACATTTAATAATATCATAATCTTTTTTTGTGAGTGAAAATTTCATGCTCCTTTTGGCTCCGCAAGGAATAGATCGTAATAATGTATTGCAAAATATACAAACATTATTTTGCTTGTTACGTGAAGTGTCAAAGGGATCTAATTTGAGTAACATTGTAAAAATCCAGAAAACTTACTTAGAACTCTAGTGGTTCTCTCATATCCTGTTGTATTCGTATTACCAATAGAAGCATAAATATGCAAATATACAAACATTATTTTGACAAAACTATGACTTTAATTTGTAAATCTTCCCTATTACAATTATTTGATAAGCTCTCTCCTATCAACGGATCACACAATTATATTATTCTCCCTTGTAATAATGAAAGAAACTTATAATGATGAGATTAATTATGTCGGAATATCAAAAAAGTATTTTTGTTAAACGGAGAGATGTATGATCTTAGTATTTTTTAATGATAACAATTCACTAATATGTTGTAACTTCTTCTGGATGCAAATTGTAGACTTGCAGAATAAAAATAATAATAAAGTACCTATTATGAAATAATTTAGATTTCAAGTTTAACAAAGAAATGTCCCGAGTGTGTGCCTTATTTTCTCTCTCTTATATACGACTTTTATTACAACGGGAGTATTTTAACATACATTAACATAACACACACTAACGACTCAGAATTATGTAAGGGTGTTGTCACATATTACCGGATAGCGTAAACGGATGCCCGACGGATAGAACATTTGCGAAATAAAATTATCCGGTGGTGAAAGTTGTCTCCATTCATGCATGCACAAAACTTTCCGCCGGATAAAACAACGGACATCGCCTGACAAGCAACGCATTCGCCGAACAAGAAACGGGCAAGAAACGCATACGAACGGAGACGAACGGTTTGAACATTTGGCTCTCCGTCATGTCTGCCTGGCATCCGTTCACACTATCCGGTGATATGTGACAAGGGCTTAAAGGGACTTAGTAACATTGTCCAAATCCTCAAAATCCAATTGGAATTCTAGCGGTTCCCTCATACCTTGTTGTGTTCGTATCAACAATAAAAGCATATGGGACAGGTTTCGGTTTGTCAAATTACCCTTTCGTTAAAAAAATATATTTACGATTGAAGTGTTCAGATGTTAAATTATCCACTGGACCACGAACACCGTGATCATACTGTGAAACATTATGTGATCACTCTGTGAAACATTTTGTGATCGCACTGTGAAACATTTTGTGATCAAACTGAGAAACATTATGTTATCACACTGTGAAACATTATATGATCACTGTGATACATAAATATAGTGTAAGCACATTGTAATTCATCTGTGATCCCACTGTGATACTTATTAGTGAACACAACATTTAATACACTAATACTACAGGGTGTATCACAATGTGCCCAATGCGTGTTCACAGTGTGTGCATATTAACTGTGATGAGTGTCGAAACGTTGAATATGCTCCGATTACAAACGGTGCAAACATATATAGTGAAACACAGTATGTTGCAACTGGTTACAATGTTTTCACACTGTGACACTCTATGTTCTTTCCAGAATGGATGCGTGTTACGTGAAGTGTCAAAGGGAACTAGTAACATTGTACAAATCCAGAAAACTTCCGTAGGACTTTAGTGGTTCTCTCATGTCTTGTTGTATTCGTACCTCCAATAGAAGCATGGAACAGGTTTTTTTTTTCAAATGTCCCTTCCATTAAAAGGATATTTACGTTGTTCAAATTTGTAATTACCCACTGGAAAGTTATAACTGTATACAGAGTCAGTGCAATGAGTTAGAGAATATCACTTTGCATTTGCGCTCATTACTCGGCCATATAACATCCATTTAACATGAAATGTACACGTATTGCTTATTGGACATACCAGATATTACACAAATACACATTTTATCAACCATTCATCAGCTTTTGCACATGTCAACAAACTTACTAGATCCCTTTAATGGTACGGATTACATTAAATAGTAAAGACACAAAGAACTGCAAGACGAAATAAAATATAAGTTGAGGTGAAGTTTGTTGAAAAAATAGTAAAATCCAATTGCTCTTCCGGTTTAGAAGTGTTCGACTTTGATTGCATGGGGGAAGGACGGTTTAGGAATAAATACGTGTAAAACTTATTGTGACATTTTAAGCAACAGGGTCATCGAATTCCAACGACCGTATATAACCTACAAGATGTACGTAGATGTGTAATAATGATCGCAAACCTCTTCTTAAATGGATAGTTGAGTTTTGGTATAGAGGGCGCTACACAAAATAATTTGTTTGTGAGATAATGAAAAACTGAGTGCCAAATTCGGAAGAGCATACAATTTTAATGACAAAATAAACTTTACTTGATCAAAATCGGTTCAGAAATGGCTGAAATATCTATAAACATAACCATTTGTAATAATTGTGGGGCCCCACATTTATTCAATAATTTTGAACCAACCGTTAAAAAAAAATCAAAAAATGCTTCCTCTTTTCAAAAATTTACAAAAGAGGTTTTTATATAGTTGTTGATTATCTCACTTTCTAATCACTATTTCAACAAAACATCACATGCACAATATTGTATTTAAAATGGTTGAAACGGAAGAGTGTTTAGTTAGCGCCCTCTTGAGTTTTAACGGCTCTTTTTGAATGATAATAGGCTTTTTACTCAGTCATTTACTTTGTTTGTTATTCCTTTCGAGCATGGTGGGGTAATATCTATTAATTTGTAATGTAATAGTGCAGGTTTTGGTTACTAAAATTCAGATTGACCAAAACTGTACTCTCTTTACCAGAACTCAACTATCTCTTTAACTCATTCAGCACCAATACACAATCAAGCCATTGGGTTTCGTACACAGACTTTTCCAACGGTACTACATAGGGAATACACGCAGTTATTAACGGTAGACCGTCATCATTGTCTCTTTTATTCCTCCAATTAACTCACTGCCGAATAAAAATGTGGACATTGAGATATTACACGTAAACAAAGGTTTCCCGGCACTAAAAGGTTTAACATCTTTACGTCTAGCACCCGTAGCTACCTGCCTGGCACCTTGCAGGTGTCTCCACTCGGGTTCGGAACCCGACCTGTAATACCAAAATAAAAGGAAGAATCATGGCAAAGAATTGCAAGAGAATAAACTTATATTTGTACGAATTCACCACAAAAAAAAAAAAATGCGAATGGATAATTATGTAATCTATACCTGCTAAGAAATTCATTCACTCGATTTGCTTGTAACAAACATGTAATCCCTACGAGAGTACAAAAACAAATTGCACTGAGATTGGAAAGAAATGAAAGACTTATTTTTGTTTTCAAATGCAACGTACCGTATACGAATTGATTATAATGTCAACTTTATCTACTTACAATCGTAAGATCTGTATAAACCAGGCTCACTTTTACCAACGATTTATTGCCGCGAAGGAAACAATTAATCGGAAAGGTAGGAGTGGAATCGAATTATTTTTTTTATCGAACGCAACGTATACAAATTGATAGTAATACCATTGGATGGCAACTGTATGTCTCTATTTACCTAAAATCGTTTAATTCGGTAATATACCTCGCTTTCAACAAACCCTGTATTGTCGCGTATTAAATGAATTGGACATTAGAAGATAGTTCTTAGTGAAATTCAATTATTTTGATCGAACGCAAACGTATACGAATGGATTATTTTATTATTGTTATATATATCTACTATTTAAAGTGAGATACTATTTTGTATAGATTCTGCTTCAAATCACCTTTACAACTGCAACATATGACAAAAACGATCCGAATATAATTATGAGTAAAATCAAACGTTTTATCTTAAATTGTTTTATTATTAAACAAGGTTTACGAAAAGATGATTACTCGCCTCACTTCTAGCGACAATATTCACGATATAAAAAGGCACCAATCAACATGATCACCTTGAAAATATTTGATACAAATTAATGTGTTTTAAAAATAAAACATCACATACGAAATTATGATTGTTTTATTTTTAGTTTTGTTATAACCATCAAAACGGCCGAATAACAATATAAAACAGATACATTTCCATAATAACTATATGATATCAATATACCTCATCTTAGACGTAATAAAGGCCAAAGCTTTTCAGTGCAGACAATAGAGTACATAGGTACGACTTCACATATATTAATTACCATGGTAACTGGTTCATAACAATGTCAGGCAAGACAAATATTGTGTAACACAGCGGTTACTAAGAGGGCAATCGGCCAGCTCCACCGTAACACGTAATGAGTTTTTGCACATGTCAACAAAGTTACTAGATCCCTTTAATATAGAATAGTGTGATGTCGCGAATTGGTACTCATACGTACCGTAACTGGTACAGGTACTCTAAAATCAAAAAACACATAAGAGGGCTTAGGGATAGTACGTGTGCATAATCAGTGGGTGTGGTCGTAAGCGGTTGTATCCCATTGTACACTACTCCATTCACCATCATAATGTGTTACCCCACTTATGTCCCAGTCACATATACCTGTAAAGCTTCCCCGTGAGAGCCACGTATATACATTTTTGTGGAATGCAATGAGACGGGGCTACTCGATCGGTACGTGGCTATACATGACAGTACGTGACAGAACTGTGTTTTCGTGCCACGTATACGGGAAGGCAGAGCTAATAATAATAGCCACGTCGTAGCAGAATTTTGAACATTTTGACATTATTGCTCTGCCTTCACATATTAAGTGGCACGAAAACCCGCACTCTCACGTTTCGTCACGTCTTGCCACGGTTTTGCCACGAAATTGCCACCGAATCCCCTCGTTTCATGGCATTCCAAAAACATGTCAATAAGTGGCTCCTACGGGAAGGCTTTTCGGGTTTATAATTACGTGACTGTGACATTATAATTTGATTTTGGTAAACTGTTGATTAGCAACTAACGGTCCGTAATCACGCCCCTTATGTTTGTATGTGTGTGTGCATCATGGGGTCTATTCATGTTTATTTACGGCCCCTCTTCAGACAAAGGGACTAGGAAAATAACGGTCAGACTTGATGTATTATTTTACCGGACTATAAAGTGGACCATGGGGAAAAAAACGCGCCCAGTTTGTTTACAACGCGTAAATATCCATGACATATATTATCCTAAGCATGTACGTATGTCTCGTAAGGCTTTATGTTTCAAATGCAAACCCTATTCGGCCTAAAGGGATCTAGTAACTTTGTTGACATGTGCAAAAAGTGATGAGTGGTTGATACAATGTATATTATTGTTATCTGATATGTCCACTTGATGTTGTGTGAAAATGTCCAGTTTAATGGACGTTATATGGCCGAGTAATGAGCAAAAAAACAAAGTGATATTCACTAACTCATTGCACTCCCTTTGTACAGGGTTTCGCGGCCCAGTGGATAATTTAACATCTGAACACTTCAATCTTAAATATCTTTTTAATGAAAGGGAAATTTGAAAAACCAAAACCTGTCCTATGCTGTTATTGTTAATACGATTACAACAAAGTATGAGGGAACCGCTAGAATTTCGATTGGATTTTGAGGATTTGGACAATGTTACTAAGTCCCTTTAACACACACCGAAGACACAATCATATTATGGCATACATAGTATGAATGATTTGTTAATTAACAACTAACGGTCCGCCGTGTGTTCCTTATGGACACGTGGACCATTCATCTTGAGGCTTATATAAAGTATCTGCCCATTTGATAAGACCATAAAAGGGAAAATCCTCCATTCGAGAATTGAGTCATTTTCTATATTCTATACAATGATTAATCTATCACAGATCGCTGTTTGGTTGTCCCCTTCCTGTAAAAAAAAATTTACACATGCATTCTAAGGAACTGCCAATCCTATAAACGCGGTTTCTTATCTGGGTCGCGTGAGCCACCTAATTGGCGTTTTTGACTCTTCTTGCGGCATGGACAAATGGACATGCAAATAAAATATTGAGACTTGACTGGACCATAAAACAGAACGTGATATGTTCGATTACAGAGGAATTGATAACAAACATGACACAAGACTATAGTAGAAGACGGATACACACAATTCCCAAATCGTCGCTATCGTCATGATTATTATGGTATTAATGCGATGGTCAGTTATTACAAACCCGAGAAGTATACGCGTGTGGATAACGTATGTGCATGTAGTTTATCAGAACAATTGTAGGATGCGATGATGATGATGATGATGATGATGATGATAATGATGATGATGATGATGATGATGATGATGATGATGATGATGATGATGATGATGATGATGATGACGGTGATGATGACGATGATGATGATAATGATGGTAATGGTGATGATGGTGATCATGATACTGATGATGATGATGATGATGTTGATGTTGATGTTGATGATGATGATGATGATGATGATGATGATGATGATGATGATGATGATGATGATGATGATGATGATGTTGGTGATGATGATGATGATGATGATGATGGTGATGATGATGGTGATGGTGATGATGGTTATGATGATGATGTTGTGACGGCGACCCATAGCCGCTTTGATGTAATTAAGCGTGCCATAGGCACGCGACGTTGATTTTTAACATGGTTTCATTGAAAGCAACATCTCGGCAGTTTTGTGTATTCTTTTTGTGTATCTTTTGAGAGGAACTCGGGAGAGTTTGGTGGTTATGAAGTTCCAATCATCATCAACTCATAACATGGGGGCTTGTAGCCGGGAAGATTTGCAGTTTTCTGTAAGTTTCGAGGTAGTATTGCCGGTTCTTTATGGTGTGTGCTGAAATTTATTTTGCCTGTTAATATCCCGCCGTACTCGTTCGGCGTTATCGTTTGCGCGCGATCTCCGCGCCGATGTTTCTGGGTCGCTGCGACGGTAGATTTGCCCGTGCAGTGTGTGTATAGTACGTGCTTAGTGAGTTTGTGTATACTTGGTTTAATTGTATACGGGTTGCACTGTGGGGGATAAAGTGCCAGGGATTCTAGTTTTGAATTAGGAGCATTTTGTTTGACAGTGTGAGTGCGAGCCACTGAGTTGTTACTATGGCGTTCGATATTGGGACATTTGTGACGTTTCCCAGGGTGGAAGACCTGCTTTTGTGCAGGAAGGTAGATTTGCTGGAGGTAGTAAGTCATTATGAGGTTGAGGGGGTGCATAGCGGCATGAGGAAAATGGAAATTCTGAATCGTACAGTAGAGTACTTGGTAGAGGAGGAGATTTTGCCTGCCCAGGCGTTGCGTAGCATTTCTGCTAGGGTCAATTTCACTCAAGAAAGTGAGAGTGTGGAGGTAAAGTTGAAGGAGTTGGAGGTTGAAAAGGCAAAACTAGATTTGGAACGTGAAAAGGTTTCTCTTGCGAGGTCTAAGAGTGAATGGGAGAGAGAGCATGAGCAGTCTCGTCAAAAAGCAGCCTATTTTGATGTTACAAAGCATGTTCGTATGGTTCCTGTATTCGAGGAGGATGATGTTGATAGGTATTTCCGTCATTTCGAGCAGGTGGCCGAGAGCATGGAATGGCCGGTGTCAAAATGGCCGCATTTGCTGCAGTCGCAGTTGAAAGGTAAAGCGCGTGATGCCTATGCTGCGCTCTCGTTGGAGGAGGCTGGCGAGTATGTATCGGTGAAGCAAGCAGTACTTCGTGCGTATGAGCTCGTGCCGGAAGCCTACCGTCAAAGGTTTCGGAATGTGAGAAAAGAGGATTCTCAAACTTATCGGGAGTATGCGAATGTCAAGTCTGGTCTGTTTGATAGGTGGTCACAATCGGTTGGCGTTCATGACTTTGATGCATTGCGTGAGCTTGTGCTGCTCGAGGAATTCAAGCGAACGTTGCCAGCTGAAGTGCGCATGCATCTCGAAGAACACCAGGTGACACGGTTGTCACAGGCTGCAACGATGGCTGATGATTTTGTCCTCACTCATAGGGTCATGGATAGGTCTGTACCACAAGGTGATCGATATCGACGTCAGATGGGTGGTAGTAGGGATGAAACAGATGGTGTAAGATTGGGTGAGTCTAACAGTGAAGAGAGTCCTAAACAGTCACGTAGGTCATGGAAAATGTTGACTTGTTTTCATTGTGGTGTACAAGGTCACATACAGACTAATTGTCCAGATTTACAGGGAAATAACACAGACAGAAAGAACACACACACAAACACAGATGAAAAGAACACACACACAAAGACGTTTCCTAATGGTCTAGTTAGGAGTGTTGGTGTTACACAGGTGAAGGTGCATGGTGAAAGTGTAGTCTTGTCTGCTGAACCTGTTGAACTTCAAAATCAGTATGGGCCTTTCATTTCAACAGGGTATGTGTGTTTGTTGGAGAGTGATGAGGCTCGCAAGGTCAAGGCGTTCAGGGACACTGGAGCTTCCCAGTCGTTGATTGTTGCAGATGTGTTGCCTTTCAGTGATGCTTCAGCTACTGGCTCTAGTGCGATTCTTCAGGGCATTGGCGGCAACATTTTGAGTGTGCCATTGCACAGCGTGGATGTGGGTTTGAACATCATTTCTGGGCCTGTTACTCTTGGGGTAGTGGAGAAACTGCCCATTCCAGGCGTGTCATTGATTGTCGGGAATGACATCGCTGGAGATCAGGTGATGGTTGGTTCAGGTGGTCTTGGAGATCCCGGTGCTGATATGGAGGGAAGTCTTCGCTATGCTAGAGGGATGAAGGTTGGGGCGACGGTGTTGAACAGCAACCATGATGACGTCGGGCAGCTGATGACAACCCAGGACGAGATGGTGTCTTCGGGTGTCGCAGACCGGTCCTCTGATGGCGAGCAGGCTAGACGGCGTGATAGGCGGCGACGTGGGAATCGGCGACGTGAGTATCATCGCATGCAGGAGACCTCTCTGCCCAGGGACTGTGCTGAAGCAGATGATCTGGAGGTACCTGGTGAGGTGTCTGATGGCAGGCATGTTCAGCCTGTCTTCCAGGAAAAGAGGGCCCTTGCTGGTGAGGCGGCGCACTCCGCTGTTGGCGAAGATCACGGTACGAAGGAGACTCCTCTCGATGGGTGGTGGGGGGATGTCCCTCCCCTTACCGCTGTTCGGCGACCAGGGTTTGGAACTGGAGCGATACGGCGTGCTAGACGTCGGCCGCGAAAGAAGCGCGGAGGTCGACGATGACAGAACTTTTGGGGGAAGGACCACGTACATGTAGCGGCCTCTGCTCACCTTTGATTGTGACTAAAAGTAAAAGTAAAATGGACTCATGTGTTTTGGAAACATTTGGACGCTGAAATAACAACATGGACAAACTTTGAAATTTTTAGTAACTCAAATAGACATTTCATTCACATCAAATCGCAGTGAATATGGAACTGAGCTTGCATTGGACTGTTAACATTGTTGTTTAAAAAGGAGAAGAACGTGCTCTTGAAATTTTAGTTAAGAAAGTAAACCAAAATTGATAATTAACAAGAATACATGATGATGTGTTTAATTGTTGACATTGAGAGTAAATTTGTTACACATTTTGTAAAAAAAAGCATGTATTCTGCATTTATTTCATACACAGTTTACCGCTATTGTATATGTTTTTCCTACAGGTGTTCCTTGTTGGACCTAGTGACGGTACATTATGTATGTTGTTTTTGATATACTATGATCTCTGTTGTGTGTCAATCATACGTTTAAAGGGCAATGAAACCCAAGCAAAATGTTGCTTTCATAGT
>JBAMJV010009061.1:0-17500 GCA_037951105.1 Echinarachnius parma | reverse complement strand
CCAACTCAGTATAACAATTTTTTTATACATGTATGAATTTAGTCTACATATAGGTCCTATAGACGTAGCTAACGGCGTGACAAATAACTCGCCGTGACGTCGTGACTTCCGTACGTGACAGGAAGAGAGAAGGGGCTCCTCCAACCTACCACGGATTAAACTAGGATAGATTATAATCCATGAGCCTGCTATCGGTTAGTCCTAACATCATATACTTATCAGACCATGTTCTGATGACGACATTCGTAAGACTCTCGAGCCTTGCCCCAGCGGTACCACCCTAGATACGGTTGAACGGTTGTATAGCAAACAACATCAACACTTTAATGCACAGTTATGGGGAATTGAATACAACAAAAGACAATGAGTCAGTTCCAATTTATACTCAATCCATATTAGCCATCGCTCTAGTTATCGCATTGTCTTTCTCGTCATTCATCAACAAAGTTTTAATATGACTGATCTACTTTGCCTTTATTCCCGAGATATTGCAGAGGAACGCATAATCATTAACTCACTTCAAGACGAGAGGACGCAAAAACGGCATCAACGAGGATGGCACTGGCAGTGGAGTATAATTCTTTACGATATAGCTCGTAGCCTCACTTTTAAGGATTAACGCAGCTGGTGTAAAACTGATGATACAATTATTTCCTAGGAGGAACTAACGGAACTAAGCAATATTTACTCAATTCAAGAAGAACGGACACAAACGTTCAATTAACGAGGTAATCAAGTGGTATAATTATATTTTACTCGTAGCTTTTTTTTTTACGAATGAACGAGGCTTGTGTACAACTAACATGACTGATGGATGATACCATTTTCTGCAAGAAACTGATAATGCAGAGGAAATCGCAGGCATGCGCAATATTTACCCAATTCGAGAAGAAAAGGCCGACGTAAGAGAGTGTTGAATCAGTCATGAAGACTTCAATTGTATATTGGATCATGAGTGTGTTCAATCTTTTCAGTATCTTCGTGTTGTGAGTGACTTCGATAATAGAGCCGTCGGCTGAGTTGGACTTATCCAATATCTCGTCTTGATTTCGACATTAGACAATTAATTAAACGAAACACTGACCATCATTCAATAGAGTGTTATTCTGTAAATTGCAGTAAAATGATTATGACATGGGATCGAATTATTTTGACTGACTGAAAGCTGGTCTAAAAAGTATCAACATTAACTAATTTTTCATCAATAGTCGGATTTGGGGGATCAAGGAGAAGTTGATAACAAATCTACAATCATTAAGGTTCATGCCGTTGGAGACAGCTTTACTCGAATGTGTCATATCTTGAGTTTCACGTTTTTACAAATGTAATTGTACTTTCGCGTTTTCGTAATAGAACTAATAGCGAATATAATAGCGAAACTTTTGTTTTGTCTCGCGTATCACTATAAAAACTAAATACATTGCAATCGAGGAATATGGCAATCATTTGGAAACAACTACTCCATAGCTGGATCCTTCTTCTCTGTCTCACAGTTGTTTTGTCTCGCGCTAGCAATAAAAAGGTAAGAATATTTGCTTTCATGCATACTAAGTATCATTTTCTCTGTAACATTATTTTGTAACGAACGTTTTCATTGGAATTGACGCTCTCTGTCCCATGCCATGATAATAACATGTAAGTAATCATGATCAATATTATATAATTATTTTGTAAAGAACGTTTCAGGGAGACAGGGGATTTCCTGAACACGTCTTACGCAAGCTCGAGGGCTGAGGTCACAACAACAACATTGGGTTACTAAATGCCCCTTTGGAGTACCTTTTGTAACGAATCGAAAAGTTCTACAGAATCGTGCCCTGAACACAATAGGCCTAGGTCTTATAGAATTTGGGACTATATCGAGCATTATTGACGGACCACGGCACGGTACTTGTCTGGGAGAGACCAATATTGACACAATGGTTTGAAGCAACTGATGCACATATTGTGAATATCAACAGCAGAAACAACACATTCGCGGCACGCAACGGTTGTGAATTACCATTTGGTTTACAGTCCGTCTCGAACTCACTTGGTCTATTATGTTATTTTGTTCAAACCCAATATCATCCATAGGCATTATGATTAGGTTATATTTGTCATCGTGTGTAATTTATTATGTATCCGTACCTTGGTCAAATACATGTATATATCACTTGAATAGTATACAAACAAACCGATCACATCAACAAACATGAATATGACCGTCTAGTCGGTGTTATTACGATCTATATATCATTATTTTATTCGTTTGATTATAACCGTCTTATGCCCCTTTCCTCAAAAGGAAAGATACTCAACACCCACAAAATTGTTCCAACACAACTGAGATTTATACATGTCTTTTGAGTTCATGTTAAGCGACTAATATTATTAGTATGAGAGTTAGGCATGGTATAAGTATACGTCTAACGTATAATAATGTAGAAACCTCTATTGCCCCAATAATCACATAATTAGGGTGTGGCGGCCTCGGATGAAATAGCGCGTAGATAATCGTAAGGATGGTTATACTAGGAAATTAGGAGCTATCCTCTCTTCCACATCCACCCACACCTATGTATCAGACCATCTATCACCCCTGCACCATCAGCTAATGAGCCCCTTTCACCCCTGCGTTATCAGCTAAAGACACAATTTCACCCGTGCATCACTAGTTAATACCCCCTTCCACTCCTGCATCATCAGCAAATAAAAAAAACAACATATTACCCCTGCATCGTGTGATAGTTTTAAGACCTAGTTTCACCCCTGCATCATCAGCTAAAGACCCCGATATCATCCCTGCATCTCTAGCTAAAGACACAATTTCACCCGTGCATGCATCACTAGTTAAACACCACCTTTCACCCTGCATCACTAATTAAATACCCACTTTCAACCCTCAGAGTTAGGAAAAAGCATATAATCTCTTCATCAATAGATAAAGACCCCCTTCACCCCCGCACCACTAGCTCAACCCCCTTCCACCATGTCCACCTTAAAAAAACATATTTACCCCTACCATGCCTGCATCACTAGCTAAAGACACCGTTTCACCCCTGCATCGTCAGATAAAGTACTTGATACTTGGTTGTTTAATCATCCTGAATACTCCATATGAGTTTTAACTGGAGGTGACCCCATATTACCCCTGCATCACTAGCTAAAGACCCCATTTCGCACAACTGCGTCGTCAGCTAAAGACCCCATATATTTACTCATGCAACAGTACTCAGTAGCTATAGACCCAACTATGGCTACATGGATTTTAGAAGAATTATCACCCACTCGTTTTGCTTGATCAGGGGTGCTTGGCAGTATCCACTTTATTAAATTCCTATTATTTGAGTCCATTGACCTTGTATGGAGGTCGAGAGACAGGATGTCTGTTCTTCTTTTACTTTCTTGTCCTTGTTCTAGTTAAACCCATTCATAACTGGTCCCGAAAACGAATTCTTGGACCGGGGTCTATACATGATGCATGTTGTTCCAATCGAATATAATATCCAATGGGTTAATTGATATTATTCTTAACATTTTCTTTGTATCGTGACTAGGTCGTCGTGATACATTTATCATTCATAATATACTGTTTAAGTTAATTCTTTGACATGTTTGAATCGGTGTGTTTAATTTGATGTCATTGGGGGATATTCTTAAACAAAAGTGCATCTGCACTGAAATAATACAATGTGTCCTTCACGTATTGTGTTGCTATCCTTGAAGAAGTAATCGCTAAGAACAAAACAACTTTTAAAAATCGATTTTGCTTCCTGAAGAAATCAGTAATAGAACTTTGTAATGCTTTCTTTTATTGTACAGCCTTGCAAAGTTGCGAAAGTGTCTATTTCTTTAAGTTTACTCATTCCGCACAACGATAGTTTTTGATGGTTTATCCTACTGATATGTCAATCAAACCCTGAGGTTTTTAAATAGATTACCCAAATCGGCTTTTAATGTTCAAAGTGGAATTAAACTTTCAACCAGGTCTTAATCCAACCATGACAGTCTCGATCTGCACGTCATATTGACAAGACATCAAAACAAACGTCATGAATGAACACAGGTAAACCTATCTTTTAACTTTTAGCCCCCAAAAGGCTGGGTTCATAACCCCCCCCCCCCCCCCCCCCCCCCACACACACACACCATGTTCGCGATTGCTCGGCAACTCGGGTAAAATCTCGCCCCGCTACTTCGTGACTTTCAAATCTTGTGCAAATAGCCACTAATCTGACCTATAGCCACCAAATTAGGGTTAGGGTTAGGGGTTAGGGTGGGACAGGCTATCCGCCCAGACAGATTATGCGCTGACACCGGCATTGTTAGGGTCAATGCGACATACGGAACAACTATTGTACTCCGACTTCGGTGCCATTTTACTTTTTAGCACACTCGGGCTCGACATCTCGATCTCAGAATCACGAAAAAGATTCGAACCTGTGGCTGCATTTATACACTATTTTATGTGTATACTTATGCATGGAAGGTAAATTTTAGCAAAAATAAACAAAAGTTACCAAGGGTTTTTAGTCTTCACATTCAACAACAAACTATACCAATCGGTGCGTTTAACTCTATACGAGCAGAGAAAAAAACGCCGATCAGGGGTTTTCACCTTGCATGATCAGGGACTTTTCAAGTTTTGCAACCACTTCTCCTTCCACATATACGACACATGTATGGTATTCTTGAAGACAAACAAGCCCATTTTTGGTCCTCTTCCTCGGTTGTCTTTGTTTGTCGTAGAGAAGACGCTACACGTGTTCCTATTATTACCAGCTTTAGTCACCCATGCAGCCTATTGTTAGCCGCCAGACAAACATTGCATTTCTTTTGTGACGCATCAGAACAGGGGAAGTAAAGGGAACGTTTGGGAAAGACAGTGAGAGAGAGAGAGAGAGAGTGGATGATATATAGGGAGGGGGGAGAGAGAGATCGGGGCAGAGTGAGAATTAAGCCCGGCGCAGACAGAGCCGACTCGACCCGATCCGACTGGTTTAAATCAGGCTAGAGTTGGGCCCGGTCGGTCGGAGCAGATTTATCGCGTTGAATCGGCCCCAACTGGCATCCGACTGTCTCTCGACTGGCAAAATGTGTGTCGCGAGGCACTGAAAACTGAGCCGATCGGAATGACAACCAGTCGAGTCGGCTCTGTCTGCGCCGGGCATAAGTTTACATTATGTGGAAGAACGGAATAGATACAGAAAAGAGACGCAAAGAGAGAGTGAAATAGAGAGGGGGATGGGAAAATCTTGATCAATATACAACGCACTTTTTGCTTCAGGAGATTGGACGTTTTGTTTGTTGTTGCTTTTTAAGACATAATTATAAACCATCATCAATTCCCTTTGTCGTATCATACTACAAATTTGTCTTCCCCGGATTTCCGTTGAATGAATGTACATGTATTTCATGCAGTATGTAATACAATTTACGCTTTGAAAAATCTAAAAATCATAATAAAATAATGGTTGCCCCCCTTTACCATTTACAGGACTTTTATCTCAGCGAGGAGGATCTACACGATTATGTTGGCAGGGATGAAAACATCTTGGGTAAGACTAAGAGGATTACCTTTTCCAAACACAGTACTGTTGATAATAACGATGAGTTCAAGGAGTATGGATCGTTCCAAGGTCAATATTATTGATTTTCTTGAAGAATCTTATTGCGAGAATAATGGAAACTTCAGGAACAAACTCTTGTCTAGATAACGTAAAACTTTATAAGTATTTTCTGAATTTATAATACTTATAAATGAGTTGAGTTGAGTTGAGTACAAATATTCATATCTAATAGAACGCATTGTTCAATTACGATGAATAAAGGTATTTAAGGCGATTATATGTCACACAATTAATATTACGCAGAATGTTAATTCATGTCGTCTTTTTCAACTAACATGGTAATAATAATGTAATAATTATGTAAGCGCAGTAGAGTATTTATTTATAGTAGCTGCGCTGATAATTGTTCATATTAGTATGTTCACATAGTGGTACCACCATCGAAACTCTCCTGAATATTGCAAGTCCCACAGAGAATATTGGACAGAAATTAATATGGCGCCAAATTCGTGACATAAAATATACGATATTTATATAATTTGTATTGCATATTTTGATCATTTTTGTTTGTATTTGTTATACTTAATTCAAACTATTGAATTCCCTTTTCAGATTTTCACGTAGTGAATCCGATAGAGATCGGGGCACCATCGGCAACAATCACGCGAACATCAGCAGAAACAGACGACCACGTGGTCAGAAAACGGCGCCAAAATCGTGGCGCCTCCCGTTTCCATGGTTCCCAAAGCTCCCGCCAAATTGAATTTGGCGCGTTCGGCGAAACCTACCATATGGTAGTAGACGCGGCCGCGGGGTTGGTGCGGGAGGGACTGGAAGCGGAGTTCCTTGGTCCGGACGGCCGGGTGGTTCGCACCGAGCCGGTCAGGGTCGATTGCTTCTTCCAGGGGAGTCTGCTGATACCGGCTGAGCTTAGCAGGGAGAATGCGACTGTGGCAGTCAGCCTGTGCGATGGAGTGGTAAGTTACGTAACCGGTAATTAATACGCTGGTATGGTTAGATGTTTGGATTAATTTGTAAAATTATACATAATGTAGGCCTCCATATTTTATCCCCGTCCTCAAAATCTCTATAAATTATATATTATTATTCCAAATACTTCATTCAAATTCCTGAAAACAAATAATAAAAACATAAATATTTATATTTTATAATACTACTCGACCATGCTCTGTGCACGGCAATATATACTGTACATGAAGTTTTAAAACAAATATTTCAACTAACAAAAAGAAAGCCTAGGCGTTGGGAAGCACGTAAAATAGTTTCGTTTCGTTTCAATTAAATGTATGTATTGTTTCTTGTAAGACCGGTGTCATCAGCACGCCAGACTACGACCTGGTTATTCGGCCTCTCAGCGGAGAACACGCCGAGGTGTTCGGAGGAGCAGACCCACGTAACTCAACCCAATCTCGAGACAGGCATTCCCGCAGCATCCGAGCTAACACTCATAATTCCCGCGATAACGCTTATTCCCGAGATTCCGCTAATTCCCGAGATCCCGTTGATTCGCGAGCGACCCGCAGCATCAACCATCCCCACATCATCATCAAGCGCGAGACGGGGATACCTGACCTTTACCCCGGAAGCGGAAGTGATGGGTATGCGATGGAAGACGATGATGAAGATGAGGGAAGCAACGATCCCGACTTCGACATTGACTACGACGATACGGACATCGATGAAGAACATGACGAGGAACACTTCTGTGGTCTTGACTCAAGTAAGTTATATCATTCTAGTCATATCTTCCGCTTCATTTGCATTGGTACTTCCGTTATGCGTGTAGTACATCGATTATGTTCAAAATGTCATTCTTGAAAAAGTATATTAGCCCAAAAAATCAATATCATTGCCAACATTGTATGTCCGAAATATAAGATAACAATATTCCAACTTGAAATACGTTACAAGCATAGGAATGCGAGCTGGACATTGCAATGCTAAAATTGCCCCTTCGCCTTAAAATAACCATTTTCTTGGACATCTTGAAGAGTATAATATACATTTCGATTTCCGTTTTGGTCATGTGACATGCAGGATACTTCCACACAATTTTCAACCACACGTCGTCGACGACACCGTCAGAGGACCAGTATTCGGACACCCAGGGTGGCCGCAAGCGGCGTGAAACTGGCGAGGCGAAGGCGATGGAACTACTGGTGGTGTCCGATAACCAGATGAGATTGTATTACGGGCCCGACGTGGTGTCATACACACTGACCCTAATTAACATAGTAAGTGTGATACATCACCTTATTATTGTTAATGTCAACAAAGGAAATCAAAATGAAACAATAATTAAGGCCCAGATCATATCTTTCCAAAAGGATAATGCAGGAATGTATGTATATGACTATAGAGCATAACATCACAATACAATAAGCATACATAACAGTAAAAAGTCACACCTTTATACTACGAAGAACAGTTAAATTTTATTCAAACAGGAACACCATTAACAGCAATAAACTAACTGGTTATCATATTATTTGAAAACAAATCGATATTCTTTGTCTTAAAATGAATCTGGCATTTTGGTTTGTTAAAGGAAGTTTTGATAATGTGTCAAATAATATGTAAAGCATCGCACATGTATAGACAAGTAAAACTTAACTTAAATTGACTATGTATTATCCACATCGCACATTATCATTTGTATGATTATAACCAAGAAACGTTGACGAAATATGTTCATGCTCATGCTTCGATTTTGCATTAAAATGAACGTGCTGACAAATTACTTTGTTATAATTATTGTTACAATCCAGGCAGCGAGGAGATTCCGACACGAGAGCCTAGGGAGGGTCATCTACTTTCACATCGTCCGCCTCATCATTATGACCACGGACTCGGTGAGTCCAAAGAATGCAAAGAATCATTGACGATGTCCACACGCCTAGGACCGTTGACATGATTAGGCACAGCGAAGGGAGGGGGGGGGGGGGGGGGCGGCTAAGGAGCTTCAGCTTCCGCGAAGTCTTGAAAACGCCAATATTAGGGCTGCAATATTAAAGGGGTAGTACAGTTTTGGTAAGGCTGAGCTTTAGTAACCCAAACCTGCGCAAACACTTCAAACTATTAAATAGTTATAACTCCACCATGCTCGAAAGGTATAGAAAAATACAAACGACTAATTAAAAAGCCTGTTATCATTGAAAAAGAGCCATTAAAACACAAGAGGGCGCTCTCTAAAAAAGCATTGGTTTCAACCATTTTTCGTACAAAATTATGCATGTGATGTTATGTTTAAATAATGATTAAGATAGAGAGATCATCAACTTTTGAAATTTTTAGAAAAAGTGTAGGCATTTTTTTTTATTTGTTTACAAATCATCGAATAAATCTGGGCCCCAGATTTATTCCGATCGGATATATTTATTGATATTTCAGCCGTTTCTGAACAGTTTATTCTGCTATTTAAATTGTATGCTCTTTCAAATTTTACATTCAGTTTTTCATTACCTCACCAAAAAATTATTTCGTGCAGCCCCCTCTATACCAAAACTGAACTACCCCTTTAAACCATCAATAACCAATATTTGTGGTGCTATGTAGTCCACCATTGATGAATAGAGATAAAATTATAGTTTGGAAGTATATGGATACACATTCAAATGGACCTAGATAATAACATGACACATGAAAACAATCACTTTTTTTAGGATTAATGACAAAGCGTCCAACATGCATGACATAGGTTTGACGCTTTTGTACTTTTTAAAACACTCGTTCCGTATTATTGTGGACGTTTTTATCTCGTATTCATGTTATTCTACTAATTCGCTGACGAATGTACTATACATTTACTTTTCAATATTAGAATATTTATATTGACTTTATTATTGTATTTTGCACACACCATTTATGACTTGCCAGATCGAAACTGCAGAGGGCGCTACTCTAAATGTTGTGGTGGACGGTGAGATGACGTTGTCGAGTTTCTGTGCCTTCCAATATTACACCAACCAGTTCAACGACGATCACGACGATCATTGGGACAACGCTGTGCTGATCACTAGGTTTGCAGAGCTATACTATATATGGCTTAACAAAATAGTTTGGTTTTTGTTTAACCGGGTTTTAGTTACTAGATATTGTGTATTATTATTGGAAACTTATATGTAAAATTATGCCATGCTGCTTTAATTGTAAAGAACATTATCTTATAGGGTTTTATTTTGGACGCTGTCTTTTCATTATTATAGCAGCTGTTAATGACCCGGTCAGATATCAACGGATATCGGAAACGTATGCCCAACGAATAGACAATTTGCGAAATTAAATTATCCGGTGATGAAAGTCGTCTCCATTGCTTCATGTACAAAACATAGAACAACGTACATCACCGGACAAGGAACGGACAAGAAACGTATAGAACGGATGGAAAATTTAGCTCTCCGTTTGACATCCGTTTGCGCAATCCGTTGATATGTGACCGGGCTATAACGCCAGAGGACGTCCGTTCTTGGAAATTGAAATGCTACATTAAAAAGTAGGATTTTAAGTGCTTTGTTTGATAGATTGCTATAAACCAGGGCACAATAAACAAAAGGTTTTGTTGTCTATATAATTCTTACTATGGTTCCTTCTTTTATAACTGTTTGTTTGTTTGTTTTATTTATATAAACACGGAAATTAAAGCTCGCTATCAAGCCGTCAGGCTGTTTTTCAGCTAGGCCGTATACATACACAAATACAGAAAAACAAATTAAACAAAATGAAATATTCTAAAAACAGAAATACAAAATTTAACTTACATTAATTACAATAAAGAAACTTATTAAAAAACAAAACAAAATTGCAGAACAATGAAATAAACATACAAGTCTGAAAGATCCCAAAAGTCGTGATTAAACAATTACTGCTTTATGGGAAACGTGAATATCATTAAAACATGGTTACAGTTCAAGGGGGAAACAATATCTTTTAAAAACAAAGATAATCTAGTTTCAAGTCTTACATTTTGTGGAAGGTTATTGAATAATTGCGATGCTAAATAGATCGTACTATTTTTACGAAAGTTTGTCTGGGGCTTTGGAAGTTGGATTGTACGCTGCGTGTTTCTAAGTCCATAATTAAATACCTTATAGTTAATTTCGAATGAAAGAGTGTCGGGCAATAACTTATTTAGGAGCTTAAAAAGAAGAATATCAAGCTCTCTCTTTACTTTACCAGATAAACATTCAACTTGTAGCATTTGGAAGTATAAACGAACTAACGATGTGCTTTAAAATTTGTAAATAATGCTTTATAGTAAACTAATCGTTACTTCAGGAAACAAAATAATCATTTGTTTATTCATATTTTTCGTTTATTTAGACATGACATAGAGCTGAAGCAAAACAAGTATCTTCTGGGCATTGCCAATTTGCAAGGGACCTGCTCCGTAACTCATCAGTGCTCCGTCAATGAGGACAATGGGCCGTCTTCAGGGCTGATCATTGCTCATGAAGTTGGCCACTCGTAAGTCAATGATAATTGTTTTAAAACCAATTCTCAATTCTGGACTACAGTAGTCCTGAAAATACTCGGGCAAAATTACACTAGGGCCTATTGATAATGTGCATGATTAAAGCACCTTTATTCATTATTCAATGTGCGAACATTTCGGAAACTAAAGTGCATTTTATTGAATCTTAATTGGAGTTTCAATCATTCTTTAGATGGAAAAAAATTAAACTGCTTGCAGCTCGAAAAGAATACTGTCGGGCTTTAAAATAATGTATTACTTTAATATGGTAAACAAAGCCTTTAAATACAAATGCAAACATGTTTCTTAAGAATTATTAAAAGAGGCTATAAGTATAATTTATGATTAGGAGGTTGAGACAAATTATCTATCATTGAGATTTTACGGCTTTTTTCCGTCATCGAAATACTCCGGTCTGCAAGTTGACGAATATCAACATTGTAACACATAATTTCTCAATGTAGTATAATTTGCTAATAATTTGTGGTTATGATTAGTAGGAGATTGAAATTTAAAATGGAGATACAGATTATCATTATCATTCACACATTTGATTTTCGGTGATCATTGATTCTGCTCTGATTCTAATGCCCCTGATCACACTAGACTGGGCATGTTGCACGACTCTGATGTTGGCTGTACCCGAGGAACAAACATCATGTCTTCAAGTCGCATCAGTGGGACTGGATCCTTCCTATGGTCAGAGTGCAGCCGAGATGCGCTGGACGTTTTTCTCAGGTAAATGATGTTTAGATGATGTGTAGATCATGGAGGTGCTGGCAATTTTGGGGGTTGGCATTCTCCCTGTCTTCAACGTTAATGGCTATTTGGAAATGTTCGTCTCCGACCAAGATTCTGCTAGGATCAAGAGCTCACCAGGTTCCCTATATTGACTTTCTTTCTATTGCACATTGTCGCATATTATAGATAAGCATTTTCAGCTATATTTTGTTATCATTTTAATGAACTAATTTTCCATTTTCTATGCACACATTGTTTAGGGTGCATGAGCCTGTATCTGTGCGGGTTATGCTGATGTATGTTAGGGGGTTGCCTGAATACGAGCCGGTGTCAGAGCACCAACTGTCCGTGTCCGATAGGTGTCCGGGTGCCAACACATCCAAGGATACACTGACCGGGTTTGCCAGCGTGTACTATGATGTGCCGCCGGGGGACGTTATTTTCTCGGCTTAAACTGCCAGTTTCCTTCGAACATGTATAAATTGAACACTCTTACGTATACGGGGGAAATGTAGCCGAGGTGGAGGGGTTGGGCATTTGTTGGTGAACTATCGACATATAATGTTGATTGAACTATGAATATTATTTTTTTTCCCTCAATATATCTCTCCTACAGGACCTATATCCAATACCATGAATAATATACTGTAATAATGGAAATATTAAATTACAGATGCAAATATTCGTATCAGATGTTATTATTTTTTACGTTCACATTTTCACTTTTTTTCTGGTTCGCTTCACAGCTATCCGTACTCATCATGTCTTGATGACGTGCCGGAAGTGATTGTGGGGTACGATGACGATACTCTTCCGGGTCAGGTGTATGATGCAGATGCGCAATGCCTGCTCTATTCGAGTTACTTCAGCGGTGCGTGCACCGACTCGGCTCTCCAGATTTATAATGTCCAAGCAAGTATTTTTCAAAACACATTATTGCCTCATGTATACTCCGCAAAAAAAGAAACTGGACACTTGTATAAGTTGAAATATTTCATATTAATGTACGATAAAGTGTACATGATCATATATCAAATTAAAGGGAATTTAGTCCTCTACATGCAGGGTATAACTTAAAGGTGTAATCGTTCATGCATGAAATGCCATGGTCAATGAACACTAGCAAAGTCTGTTTTCAAAAATAGCAAAACAATGGAGGACCACACCATTCGACTGAAATGATAGTAAGCGTTTCACTTAAAACAAGATGAGCGGGGCAAGTAAATTATGACATTATTCAATTTTATTGTTATGAACAAACTGTGGAAATACAAATTTGTCAATAAAACAGGGCCAGGTTATGAGAGCATTATCATACTGGTCTGTATTACAGGCACGAAGCTTGTCTATTTCATGTGTCCCTTGCAATTTTAACCATAGTTACCTAGAGAAATGTCATGTTAAAGACTGCCCAAATGTTTGACCAAGGGTGACTTCAGGTTTTGAAGACCTTTGGACTACGGTATAATTCTTGAGAATAATTTATACCATTTTCATGCTGAAATAAGGGCACAAACTGTGGTTTTGACTAATAAAGCTTTGCCATGGAATTCCCCATTTTGTTACTTTTGGATGAAAATAACACCTATAACATTCACAATTTGTCTTCATTTATACCCTTTATTGAGATGAAGATAGAAAAGGTCACATTTGTAATGAAAAATTATGCCATCTCATGAATATAGCGTTTTAGATTATGCTTATCAACATTTATATGGTTGAGTGGATGTTCCATTTTTGCTTTTTTTGAAAACAGACCTTGGTGTGGTTAATTGACCGTGACAAGTCATGCATGAATGATTTCATCTGGATTTTATGCGAATATTGAAGAGGGTAATTTTATCTTTAATTTGATATACAATATCATATATTTTATCGTTAATGAATACGAAATATTTGGTCTCATACAAGTGTCCATTTTCTTTTTTTGCGGAGTATATATCGTAGTTCCAATTATCATATCATTATTATTTAAGACAATTTACGCAGCTGCGTATACAATGTTGCAGAAAATTTAAAAGTAAACAAGTCGTAATTATGATATGGTTATACACTTACTCATAACCATGACAACATAATTACTATCCGGCAATTGTTTAATGGGAATTGCATTTAAAAAAGGCATACCGGTAATCATTTTCGTTTTTTTTTGTTCCATATTTCTATCACACGCAAAATTGTTAGTAACGAATGATACATGATACATCAGTTAACCAAAGTGCAGACGTCATTGGACCCATTTATGCGCGTATTACCCCACAGGAAAGCACACAGCGTGCCACAGTGTGAACACACTGGGTTTCACAATGTGGAATACAGTTTTAAATTGGAGCGTTTTAACAATGTGAACACACTGTGAGCGCACTGTCGCCACATTGTGAAATTGCCTGCGTTCACAGTGTGTAAATATTGCGCTCACACTGTGTATCTCAGCAAGTTCACAGTATGTCCACAGAGTGTTCAGTGTGTTCACAGAGTGTTCACAGTGTGTCCACAGTGTGTTCACAGTGTGTGTTCACAGTGTGTCCACAGTGTGTTCACAGTGTGTTCACAGTGTGTTCACACTGTGTTCACAGTGTGTTCACAGTGTGTTCACAGTGTGTCCACAGAGTGTTCACAGTGTGTTCCCAGTGTGTCCACAGTGTGTCCACAGTGTGTTCACAGTGTGTTCACACTGTGTTCACAGTGTGTCCACAGAGTGTTCACAGTGTGTTCACAGTGTGCCACAGTGTGTTCACAGTGTGCCACAGTGTGTTCACAGTGTGTTCACAGTGTGTCCACAGAGTGTTCACAGTGTGTTCATTGTGTGTCCACAGTGTGTTCACAGAGTGTTCACAGTGTGTTCACAGTGTGTCCACAGTGTGTCCACAGTGTGTTCACAGTGTGTTCACAGTGTGTTCATAGTGTGTCCACACTGTGCACACTATGATCTTTCCGGTATACTCTGCTTCACATTTTGGAATAAATGTCTCTTACTATATTCAATCGGTTTTAGTTGATAGTTATTTGATGTGTTTGTTTAATTTTAGGATCGATGCCCTCAGATGTATTGCCGGTTCCCGAGTGGATTATGTTCCCGCACTGGAGTAGCGACGGCTGATGGGACCGAGTGTGGTGAAAATAAAGTAAGAATAAAGCAGTAATTATTTTATTTTATCATTTTAAATTTATAATCAAGCGGCAAATAAGCAAATCAGAAAAAGTAAAAGCAAAGAGACAACGAAGGATGAGAATATATTATTGTCGGTCAGTCGATTCCCGAGTGGGTTATGTTCCCGCACTGGAGTAGCGACGGCTGATGGAACCGAGTGTGGTGAAAATAAGGTAAGGGAATGCAGTAATAATATTAATTGTTTTTTAATATGGTATTTGAGGACAGGATTTAGCATCCATCTAACTCTTAGTATTTACATATATTTTAAAAAGAAGGACCAGAAAGTAATACATCAAACGGGGAAGGAAACAACACAGTATAATAAAATCCCCCGAGATACTTTTCCTATAGAATATAAATTATAATGAATGAATGCATATTGAATGATCAAATCATCTACATGAATATCATTATTTGCTAGATAGAAAATGAATATTGAAGCCGGAATGACAATTAGAAAAACCATCTAAGAAACAATAATGAAAAAAGGTAATAATAACTTGGTGATGTATATCCCGCCCTTCTCTCCTCTATAGTGGTGTATTGAAGGAACATGCGTTATTCGTCCCGACTATCCGATAGACGGGGGTTGGGCGGCCTGGGACGCAGCATGGGGACAGTGCTCCCGGACCTGCGGCGGCGGCGTGAGGCTGAGATACCGCTATTGCACGAACCCCTCGTAAGTAACATTTCAGTAAACTGCACTGTTTAATCAGTGGATCAATACTATTTTATTCAAAGATACTACTTTACAGTGGATTATACTTATAACCAAATATTGTTTGCGTTTGAGATTTTGTAGACGCCTTTGTTTTGGCAACAACTTCCTAACATAATTATTATAGTCTTCTCACAAGTTTGTACAAATTCAATATTTGTGATTATATAACAATCTGGAAGCTGTTTGGTATAAATAAGAATTTATGCACCTGCGCAGTACGTTCAGGTAGTGAATAAAATGTCTAACTTTCAGAGAAGGTAACAACATCAAAGTACATGACGTATCATCGGTATAGCGCAATTTAACTTGAACATAGTTTCTACCGCATAACCTGATCATTATGGAGCAAAAGAATTATCAAAAATGGATTCACCCCCTTGTGTCTTCTGGCATCATCTTAAAACAGATTTTTGTACTGTATCCATAATTATGGTGGAAAATTTTATAATATTGTTTGCTTTTCAGCCCACAAAATGGCGGGGAGGACTGTGAAGGAGAGAACGTAGTGGCAGAGATGTGTAACGGCAAGGTGCGTACCATGTTTCACAAAGTTTAATGGCTCATCAAAATAAAAAATAAAAAACAACAAATACACAAACTGGTTTGAGATCGTTGTTCTGTTGAATATAGTTTATGTCGTACATTCGTACTCATTGCATTATTACGATTAAATACTCAAATATGAGAAGTGGAAAAGGGCAAATAATGATTCGCCAACGATAATGTCTTATTATGAGACCTGTCACCACGAAACCCTAATAAAGTCGGAATATTTCAATCGTCTGAATTGGATATAATATTTTGAATTCTCCAAAGCCTCATCTTTCTAGTGAATATTATACAGTTGTTAACTGGTGGTGGAGGGAAAAGCACGGAATGTTCCACTCCCGAGGGATTTTAAATGCTATTGAGGGAAGAGTAAATAAGTCCCGAGACGTAGTCGAGGGACTTATTTTCTTCACGAAATAGCATTTTAAATCCCGAGGAGAACATTCCATGTTTTTCCCGACAGCAAAGTTAACAACTGTTTTATCATCTGATTGCCATGTAATAGTGCCATGTAATATCCAATAATATTACATGGCAGCTCATGTACTGTATTTACTAAGTCAGGTGATAAAACTTGTTATACTTCGGTGAAGGCAATATTTTCATCATTTATGTTTAAATCACCCGTCCTTTTACCAAACATAATGATAATGATTGATATTTACTTTAGGCATGTGAGACAACGCAGAAGGCATACCGAGATGAGCAGTGTGCATCAAGAAACAACCAATCACAGCCCGCCCTTTCGTGGACTTCTGCCAGTGAAGGGCTTACAGGTAAACTTATGACTGTTCAAAGTTTTCACATCCCCATTTTTCTCCATTTTGCTCCATTAATTAGTATTTTGTGGCATTCTTTCCGGGTAAATGGTCATAATCTTTTCTTTTTGTTCGTTTTGATTAAATATACCGGTATTAGGCGTATTTTCACGTACCTAAATGTTTTTAATTACATGTATAATGTAATAATGTTATTGAAACAAGTGGACTCGTATAATTAGGCAAAATACTAAGAATGACGTTGTTTTGCAAATGACAAAATGAGTCCTGCGTTTATTCGAAGTGTTCAAAAACCCAAAGCGTGCAAAGGAAATTGTAAGACAAATATCTGCAGCGCATAGCAGAACGGCGCGATGCGCGTCCAACCTTGACAACTGTCGTGCATTAGCTTGTAAATATCACATTCCTTTCTTGAAGGTAACGAGCTCTGTGAGCTGTGGTGTGAGACGGAATTCGAACTTGAAGACGGGCGGCTGGAGCGCGTAAGAGAACGACGCGCAGACGAGTTCTACG
>JBAMJV010009060.1:5000-41007 GCA_037951105.1 Echinarachnius parma | reverse complement strand
GGTATTGCGCGTTCAGAATGTGCAAGCAAAGACTGTAGAATTACAAGACAGCTCACTGGCGGTCGCGCAGCGATGTCCCTTCAAACAAAATGAAGATTCAAATCGAGCTTAAGAGAAAGTTGGGTACACCCAGAGGTTTGGGTACAGTACTGAATCTTGTTCATTTTAATTAATGAAAAAACATTTAAAAATTATAGTTGATAGCTTTTTTGGAACAAATATTCCCTTTGTTAGTATTAATTTAAACAAAAGTAAGGATCAGAACGTACTTATTTAAACTCGGCAAATTCAGGCTAGTATGACGATTGAACATCAGCTTATCTCCAAGTTGAGTACACCTGGGGGACACATTGTTTTACTTATTTAATTTTGTCTTTGTTTAGTTAAAAATATTTAAAAATTATAGTCGATAGGGTTTTTACGTTTACAATTATAGCTGTGAGAAATATATTTTTGAAATTTAAAGATCTTACCGTGTAGAGAAAAAATGGCAATGGCTACTCGCGTATTTTAATGTTAACGCGCGCTCAGTCCGCGCACTGTCTTTATTTAATTCTTTATTATTGTACGCGCATCCAAGTGCGCAAAACAAATTTCACGCGCGATATGCAAATTTGGGTTCATCAAACTTTATCACGTGTTCTTGAAATTATTTTTAGTCAGGCGATGTAAACATTGTTATTGTGACGTCATAATGAATAGCCTGCGTATCAAAATGCGTGTTAATTGTGTACATCGCGCTCTGCCCGTTCACTTTGTACAGGATAATTGTACAGTGGTCGGTCTTTCCATTAAGCGTCTTTGGTGCAAGTCATCGTTACGTCACAATAGAAGTGTACTAGTGCGCATGCCCAGTCATGTCTTATTAGACATATTTCCAATCCACTGTTTGTATTCATACTTGCGCGTCAGTTATCCACTGTTGATGCCGAGTATGAATGGTCGGCTTTTTCGTCTAGCACTGGCTCGGCTCAGCAGTGGATTTATCCAGTGCTGAGCCAGTGCTAGACGTAAGTATGAATTGCCTGTATGTAAGTTTTTACACTTAGGTGTCATATAAAACAAATAATCAATGTTTTTTCATTCGTACAATGGTACGAATATTTTCATTCGGTGAAAGATGGAATGTTCCATCTTTCAACTCATGCAAATATTCGTACCATTGCACTCATAAACATTGCTTATTTGTATAATAAACTTTATGAACAGAACAGAAATAGACTGAAGCAGTAACTCGACACATTTATTTATATATTTATTTAAGACTTATCAAAATAATATGGTTCTATTTGTAATCCATAATCGCCGCAATGCATTTTACTTTGTATTTTAAAGCTGTATAATTATATATGCTATTATAGTATTTTATTGCCAGATTTGTTACCATTTGTATAGCAGCGTGAATGTGTGTGTGCGTGAATTGCAATTCTTTCTCTTCCATTCAGTCATGGCTTTGTACAAACTGTGTCTCAAATATTTTACCATTTAACCATATAATAGATGATGAAGAATTTTATTTGACAGTATACTCTTATTTTCACTTGTCAAAACAAATAGATCTGAACAGATTTCAATCCTTAAAAATAAACCCTTTTACTGTTTTTTTCATTAAACAAAATTTACTTGAGAATAATGAAGACCCGTTTGCTGTACAAGATAATTTGGACTCAAATAATACATGCCAATATATGTTTAGTGAAGACTTCAATGAGATTAGGCTTAAATTCCGTCATTTTTAGGGCAAGGCCACTTTGCATTAGGGCATCTTTCACATTTTGTCACTTTTGGAGGCACCAAGGCCAGTGCAAAGGGCACCAAGGCCAAAACTTTTTCCTACAAAAGGGCACCAAGGCCGAGGGAGCAGAGCGACCGCGCACATGTGCGCAAAGCGCACATCACGAGCGCGAAGCGCGAAGTCCCTTTAGCCGGGGTCCAGGGCCCGCTTAAGGGCCCTGGAAGCTCTGGGGGTCCTAGATGCTCTCTGGTGCAATCTGAGCCTATTTTAGGGATCATTTCCCCTAAAATTCAACACAAGTTTATGGGTATTTTTGTTTATTTTTGTGTCATAATCACACATGAAAAGTACTGTTAATAAAAAAAACACTGACAAACTTTCGTGAACTACTGCGAGGGAGCGAAGCGACCGAGCGGGGGGAGGGTGTGGGAGGGGGATGTCCACGGTTGGGAGATTTTTCAACTTGGGGGTTCAGAATCGTGCAGTCTGGTGCATTCTGTGGTGAGTTTAACCCTAGTATTAATAAGAACCTGGAGTAAGAGGATTCCATTCACCATAACACATACTTAAACAGGCTCTGGGTAAACATTGTTATCATTACCTGCAAGCAGAGAGGATTATTTATAATTAAAAAAACACACAAAAAAACAACTAAATAAACGTAATTTTGTGACACAAAATCGTAAGGCGGAATTTAAAACAATAAATCGTAATGATTAATAGTTGGCAGGTATGGAAGACCATTTTCGGGCACTGAAGACCACTGAAGTAGAAAGTTTTACTTTTCTATGTCATGTGCATCTTAATATGGCTATGCTTGTCATTGTGAATTTCTGAAATAAAAATGCATTTGCAAATAATAAATATTGTTTCAATTATTTTTAATATCCCTGTGTAGTGTATCATTGTTCTAAATGCATATCGTTTTTTTCTTCTTCTCCGAATTATAGTTCAAGTTGGAGATCATGCATCATGCCTAGGAGTGGGAGGCTAGGAGCATGCATGTACGCAAGACACTGACTCACGCTTTAAGTTTACTCAGGAATCAGACTGACGTAAATTAGCAAACAACCTTTATTTTTCTATACTGTATTTCTCATTTCTGTTTTGATACTAGAAACAAATGAGGCTTTTGAATGAAAAGTTTTGTATAGGCTTCTCTCTTGAACCTGTTAAACAATTGTGAAGTATATTTAAATTGCATGCATAAATCAGAGGAGCATCAGTGAGAAAAATTTGAAAAATCTACATACATCAACTATGTGCACAGTTCAATGCTTAAATGCATCATAAAAGGTCTTAAAATAGGGTGTTCAATGCTGAAAACTTTTCAGGATTGAACACTGTCATTATTATTTTATGTTTCATTTACATTGATTTGCTTGATATGTCCTTTGTAAATAACTTTACTTAGAACATTTTTCTCATTTACCTTTGTTTCATTTGATTTTGAAGATGAATATATGTGTAATAAAATTCATGTGTGTGTGTGTCTTTTTATTCAGTAATATATTCATCATAATTCACAGCAATTTTATTTTGAATGAATACAAACCTCAGTAGAACACTAAAACTAAAAGAAATTAAAACCCTTTTTAGTTATCAACATCATTCTCAGAAAGAACGGGGGAAACAGAAGGGGCAATAACACTATAGATAGAAAACAAATAGCTTTACAACAATAAAAATAACCCAAAAAGTCTAAGTCTAAGAAGTTGATATATTTCTGAATTTGATCTATTCGCTCCAAGGGCAAGGCTACACTGAGAAATAAAACATAGAACTGAAAAATGAACAGGATACACAGCATAACAAAATAATACAGGGAGCCACCAAATTAAGCGCTAGGCCTATAGTATAGGTAAGAGTTAGCCAGGTTAGGGAAGGTTGTGCATGTTAGCGATCAACAATAATTTAGACCACTAAAAGTTTAAACCACAAATATATTGATTTCAAAATTATATTTGTGTGACTACATCACCGGCATCATGCCATCAGTATACACACTAAATTTCCCCACAACTCCGGGCATGGTTGACTATACCAACAGACCTGAAGGTAAAGAAAAAAATCCCGTTTCGGTAGGTTCCCAGTAAAATATTTTGGATTGTGTATCGGCAAAAATGCACTGTTTTTAGGCTTATATTTCTCTATTTATATGCCAACAATATTACACATTTTGATACTTTGGTGGATAAATATACCAATCTGTACGGAAAAAAAGTTATAGACTATCCAGAATTAACTCAAAGTAACTTGGACTTCAACTACATGGTTTGTTCGACATCGTTTGTATGTGCCGGGCGCGGCGGGCAGCGGCGGCTGGCATCGGCTAGCGGACTTGTCTCGGCGAGACATGAAATGGTTATCAACTAATCAAGCTGGAGCGTTTGGACATCCAAAAAGTCGGAAATAATAATAATTTGTAAGTTCTAAACGATCCTCATATACTACTTACATGATTACATGACATTTGACAGCAAAATAACCGCGCTGAATATCGTTATCTCTGTCGAGGCCCGGGGGTCTGTCCTCATTGAAAGGGGGGTATCATGCGTGACCAAGAAAACGAGTAATTAGGGTGGTTTTTCACGATCAGGCGAGATACTCGAGTATCTCGTTTAGGGTCTCAAAATCACCCACAATCAGGAAATAGGGTATCTATTTTAGGCTGATGAATTACTCGTTTAGGGTATCAAAAAGGTGAATTACTCGTTTAGGGTCTCAAAAACTCAGCTACTTGCTTAGGGTATCAAAATAGTTATAACTTGCTTTTAATAGGGGTTTACAAAAAAAAAAAGATTACTTGCTTAGGGTATCAAATATAGTTATGACTTGCTTAGGGGTTTACGCAAAATTTATTACTTGCTTAGGGTATCAAAAATAGTTATAACTTTCTTCGGGGTTTACACAAAATTGCTTACTTGCTTAGGGTATCAAAAATACTTGCTTAGGGGTTTACACAAAATTGATTACTTGCTTAGGGTATAAAATTACCGATAATCATACTTGCTTAGGGTGTATTTTTTGCACCACGCAAATACTCGTTTAGGGTGCTTTTGGCAAGTCCTTGGTCACGCATGATACCCCCCTTTCTATGAGGACAGACCCCCCCCCCCCCCCCCCCCCCCGTGGTCGAGGCGAATGCTCGAAAAAAAAAGTTACGAGGAATTAATTGTTGAAGTTAGAAAATACGTTAGCACTCGGTTTTCAGTCGTTGCCAATTTACATGCGAGCTAGTATAGCCAAGATCAGGGTGCAATTTTGTTACTAGTCATGTTACGCATCTCTCCTGGAAAATCCAAGTGATGGAATCAAATGTCTTATGGCCTGAAATCTTGGACCCAATGAGTTCTTCTCTAGGCAACAACTTTTGTTTGAATTTCAAGTGTATTGGCTGTGTGGGCAAAAAATACCCCTTTTGGGCTGTAACGCATTTGCACTTTGAAAAAATGCATTTTTTTCAACTGTTATAACACTGAAATAACTCAAGATACACCACATCTTTTCATGCCATCTCATAGTCTGTTTTCTCTTCTGTCAGGCATTTTTTGTGGCTTGAGAATTGACCTTAAAATGGCGAAATAGTGGTCGGTTCCGTGAAAAAGCAGAAGTGTAACACTTTTTGGAAAAAACATCTATGGCATCATTGAACCACTATAATTTTTATATTTCAATGTTATATTCATCAGAGATTGGTTTTTATTTTGTAAGTAACATATGGTCTTATCATCAGAAACAAAACATCTAACATAGATACAAGCATTAGAAAAATATTTGCGATATTTGTGATCATAAATTTTGTCCGGAAATTTCTGTAGTGTCCGTAACGGGGTCATTACTGCTATATGAGAATGTTTCCAAAGTTCTTATGTCCCTTGCATTGTTTAACTACCCCGGGGACTAGCTGTGGTAAATTAATTTTCAACTCAGCTTAAAAGTGTTTTTTTAGGAATTTAATAAATGGCATTTGTAGTGTCCGTAACATTTGTAGTGTCCGTAACACCAGTGTGTGATGTATAAAAATGAAGTTTGAAATACTTCTATTCCTAATTTAAATTTGATTAATTACAGTTGCACTTATCAGTATGTATACACTGTTACACATATGTTGAAAAATCCTTTTTTACCAAGAAAATATTCTCCTGGATATGATATTTAGCGAAAAGACAAGTCATTTTCTATGAATTTAATGAAACAAAATTATTTTTTTGACAAATTAGTAATGTGATGTGTCACATATTATTTCAACAATATCACTTAAATGGAATAAACGATGTAATAAAATGAATCAATATGTTTTAGTTCCAACTTTACGAGAAAGAAACAGTAGTAGCTAGTGTTACGGACACTACAGGTCTGTGTTACGGACACTACATAAGGAGTATTATTAAGTCCTGCAAGCCAAAAATTACCTCCCCTTTCTGGATAACAGTGTTCTAAAATAATTTCTAAACATGTACAAGATGTCCATGACATCAAATAACTATAATGCATGGGGAAAATATCGATTTAGTTGTTTAATTGCCTACCTATAAGTCACTGTCGTTTTATTCCCTCTAACGCACTTGACTCGTTTGGGTGGATAATGCACACTGGTCTCCACACTCGCTCAACTCTCACGCATGGCTCCTAGAAGTCGCAGGCACAGCGACGGCCACACCCTGGTAAACGGTGTCGACCCACCAGCTAAACTGTGCGAGAGCCAGTTACACTGGTTAGCTTATGACCTGTCTAAGTCATAGACCGTACCACCCACCGCTTCGTGACAAGCCGAATTAAAGGTTGACACATGCAGGCAAAACATCTGATATCAACCAGTCACTGCAGCCAGGATGTTGCTCCGGTGGTCCTGACCCGTCATGCCACCGGATCAAGCCTCATTCTGGTCAAGTGTGTGGGATTGCCCCAGTGCAACAGCTCTCCCATCCAAATCTAATCCGCACAGGTACCATCATCAGCCTTCTGCATTTTCCGACCATCTTCAACTCAAGCCCTACAGCGATAGGCAAGTGGTACTGTCATCAACAGGTGATGGCGACACTGGAAGCTGACAGTCACGGACCTGCACGTAGGCGGCTGTCGCGGGATGGCCATCCTGCTACTGAACCAGAGCCTGGCGGAAGTGCAGGGGGTCCTTCTACAGTGACTGACCAGCCTTATTTAGGGACAGCACTGGTCACCCCCATCCGAGGAAGGGGGAATTAAAAAAACCCGTCCTCGCTACATCCACCCAGCATGCTGCAGCTTGGGGTTCGCTACAGCCCAACTGGGGACGACATACAGAAAGAAAATGTAAAAGTAAGGAACGAACACTGAAGCAACCTGGAACGTCCAAACCCTTCAGGATAATGCAAAAACAGGCAGACCTGAAATACGTACAGCTTTGGTTGCGAGAGAACTTAACCGATATTTACCAATATTGACATTGCTTGACTCTGCAAAACTAGGTTCGCCAAGGAAGGCTAACTCACTGAAGTCGGCGGTGGGTACACATTATTTTGGAAAAGGCCTGAAGGCCTTACCAAATACCAGCCCCTCATACATGGTGTTGGCTTTGCTATCAAGTCTTCCATCTTCGGCACTCTCGCAGAACCATCACAATGCCACAGTGCCCCCCTGATGTCACTCCAAATTCCTTTGAACAACAACCAACACATAACTATCATATATATACTCAAACTCTTCCTTATTCAGATGAGGATAAAGAAGCCTTTTACAGCGATCTGAAAGACCTGCTAGAGACTGTCCCCTGCACTGATTTCAAACTCTACGTTATAGGTGACTTCAATGCACGAGTTAGATCCGAAGCAGAGCAGTGGCCTGGCACTCCTGGCAGAATGGCGTAGGAAAAATGAACTCCAACGGGCTCCTCCTACTACAGCTCTGTATTGATCCCCAGCTCTGCATCACCAACACCATGTCCAGACTATCTACTAAGTACAGAACATCATGGCAGCATCCAATATCGAAACACTGGCATCTCATTGACCACGTCATTACTAGACAACGGGACCAAGGTGACACTCTCATTACAGTGATGCGAGGTGCCTGCTGCTGGACAGACCATAACCTTATCAAATCCAAGCTGCAGCTGAGTTTAGCACCCCGTTGCAAGGCTAAGAATGCTGGAGTGCGCAACTCGAAACGAGCAAGCTACGGAATAAAGTCATAGCTGAGAACCTCACCACTAACATCACTGTAACACTCTCTGCACATCCAGAAACCACCAATCAGAATATATCTGAGGAAGGGGACCTCCTATAGAACATTCTTCTTGAAGTCACTGAGAGCACCACTTGGCCACAGTAAAAAAAAGACACCAGGACCGGTTCGATGACAGTGACGAGTTGATTTACTCCCACATTGTGCATAAGAGGAAGGCACACATCCAACAGTTAGCCTGCCCCACATCTGTAGAGAGAAAAGACAACTTCTCACAAATCAAGGTAAACATGCAACAGCATTTGTACCATGAAGGATACATGGTTGAAAGCAAAGACTGCTGAAATCCAAGCAGCAGCGGACAGAAATGATTCAAGAGCCTTTTTTGAAGCCATCAAATCTGTCAACGGTCCACCACACAGCAAACATTACCACTAAAAATGATAATGGCTCCCTAATCACCTCACGATCAGGCATTCGGGGAAAGATGGGAAAACCACTTCAAGGACATACTTAATCAAGAAACTGAGGTCGATATGGAAATCATCAACCAGATTCCCCAACACATCATCTTGGAATTCTTAGACTACCGCCATCCATCCTTGAAGTCGAGACTGCCATAAAAAAATCAAGAACGGCAAGCCATCAGGACCTGATGGCATTCCTGGATAAATATACAAGCACGGTGGCCCACTACTATGCCATTATGCCAACATGTTCATACACTCCTAAGCAAAGCATGGGAGAAGGAGACTATCCCACCGGAATGGAAGGATGCAGTCATAGTTACCATCTTCAAAAAAGGAGACAGAGTAGACTGCGGTAATTACCAATGCTTTTCATTATTGGCAACTATCGGCAAGAACTTTGCCCGCATTCTACTCCGCCTAGTGCACCAAGTACCTGAGGCTATCTTACCTGAGACGCAATGCGGTTTCCGACCGAATCGAGGCACTTCAGACATGATCTTTGCAGCCCGGCAGATGATCTGTGCAGCCCGGCAGATCCAGGAAAAATGCCGTGAACAGAACAAGGGACCGTACACAGGTCTTTGTCACGAACAGGGAGAGGCACTCAAGGAAGGTTTTTATAAAGTATGGCTATCCTACCAAGTTCACCAACCTCATCCGGCTACTGCTTGATGGCATGCAAGGAAGGGTGAAATCAGACAACACGCTATCGGGCCCATTCAACATCACCAATGTAGTGAAGCACGGCTGTGTGCCGGCACCAACGCTATTTGACATACGGTATACCGTGCGTCCCCAAAAAAACTATACACTTTTGAAATGGCTGCCGAATAAAAAATATATGATTCTGGGGGAAAAGTTTCATATGTATGGAAAGCTCATAAACTCAACTTTCATATGACACCAAAAAGTCCGAAAATAATTCATGCTTGGGTGAGCAAAGCTCACTTTTGTAAAGGGTATGAAAATTAGGTTGCGCAGGAATTAGCCTTCCAATTTGTGAGAGGTAAATCCTTCGGAGCTTACGGAATTGAGGATGATATGACCAATTTATGATCAATTGTGATGAGTTTGGGTTTGCTGAGTGAAATTTGTGGTTTATGGGATTAACATTTTATGCATGAGTGAACAGGAATTGCATTTGTTATTATATCAATGTAACTTTCCATGGTAGACGCAGTGGTGTGTTCATGGGAGTCAGGACGGGGTGATGGTACATGGTGCAGGGGAGGTGAAATGTAGGGTAGGACTTTGTTGGGTAGATGGGATAAGGGTCAAGAGGACATGTATGCCCCTCCCCCCCCCCCCCCCCCCCCCCTCTCTCTCTTCTCTCTCTCTCTCTCTCTGCCTGGGTGTGCTTGTGCATATCTTGACAATTCATTAGACAATCAACATTCAGCTATCAATCACTTAAAGGGATCTAGTAACTTTGTTGAGATGTGCAAAAACTGATGAATGGTTGATGCAATGTATACTGTTGTTATCTCATATGTCCTCAGGGTATTGTGTGAAAATTTCAGGTCAAATGGACAATGTATGGCCAAGTAATGAGCGAAAATGAAAAGTGATATTGGGTGATATTCACCAACTCACTGCATTCACTTTGTACAGGGATGAAAATCTCGCCCGGAGATTTTCTTATCTAAATACTTCAATCATACATATCTTTGTAATGAAAGGGAAATTTGAAAAACCGAAAGCTGTCCCATGATTTTATTGTTAATACGAATACAACAAGGTATAAAGGAACCGCTAGAATTACAATTTTATTTTGAGGATTTGGACAATGTTACTAAGTCCCTTTAATCAACAATGTATCAGTCAATCGGTCAATCAATTAATCAATCAAGCATTCAATCACCATTCATCTATTTCAATCAATTTAATCATTCAATCAATCAATCATAATTAATCAATAACTCAGTCAATCACCTAATCTATCAACCAACCAACCATTCATTTTAGCACTTGAGTTTCGCACAAGAAATACGGTACAGTTTAACACAAATTCAAAAATTTGTAAAATGAACATGTCAGTCTTTCTTTTCAGTTGATTTACATAATCCCCATCTGGTTAATAAGTAAATCAATGAGATGTTCAACTAATCTTACAATAACTGAAATGTGGGGTGAAGGTTTTTATTCAAAGTCACAGATGTAAAAAATAACAGTTTGTAACATGGAAATTACAACGTGTACCATCACCCCATCCTGACTCCCATGAACACACCACTGAGGCTACCAGGGAAAGTTACAATGCTACAATAAAAAATGCAATTCCTGTTCACTCATGCATAAAAGTTTGGTTTAATAAACCATGAAATTCACTCAGCAAACCCAAACTGATCGCAATTGATCATGAATGTATCATATCACCCTCAATTTTGTAAGCTCCAAAGGATTACCTCCCACAAATTGGAAGGCTAATTCCTGCGCAACCTAATTTTCATACCCTTTACAAAAGTGAGCAGTGCTCACCCAAGCATGAATTATTTTCGGACTTTTTGGTGTCATATGAAAATTGAGTTTATGAGCTTTCCATACATATAAAACTTTTCCCCCAGAATCATATATTTTTTATTCGGCAGCCATTTCAAAAGTGTATAGTTTTTTTGGGACGCACGGTATACATTATGTACCTTCAGTCAATTGTGAAGCATTTGGCAATAGCCAAGGAAGTTGGTATCAAAATAATGTAGTTTTTTTTTTTTTATTTGGTAATATTTGGTAATATAACCTGACACTTTGAAATGTTATCTGTGTTGTGTTTTATTGGAATTTCAGCCTTTTGTACCAAAAAGTTTCAGGAATGATATAAATTGCTCTTCAGAAATATATCTCTTCAAGGTTTTTATTACTGCTCGGTAACAACTAATGTTGACAAAAGACAAACACATGGGTAACATGTTATACTGCATACATAATGCCAGTCATAAAGTGAGCTGTAGTGTCCGTAACAGGCTAAAGTCAATTGTAAAGTACTTAATCTTGACATCATATACCTTGGAATATATACTAACACAGAATAAGTGTCTTTTTTTTATATTGACATGGTCTAAATGTATGTTTCTTGTACAAAAGTTTATTAGTATTAGCCAACACTATCAAGTTCCAACCTTTTTAAATTGCATTTTAATTAATTTGTTCAGCTTTTTGCATCCCAAACTTCAAAATTGCAATGAACAGATTTGAAAAGATACTCTCTTTTGAGTTTGAATTCATAATTGGACCTCAAAATATGCAATAACAACATGTAATATTGCATTAAGGAATATTATGTATTATATGTATGATATGTAGTGTCCGTAACACCCCACTAGCACTAGCATTGCTAGCTATTACATTTTTTTAATATAAACAGATGGGACCAAAGTTTGGAATTAGTCTTATTTACTGGTGTTTAGTTGGGTTTTTAAAAAGTTGCATGTTTTGAAATAAATGGCATTTATCATGTTTTACCTTGTTTTGCCCCTGATGTGTAAACTGTGTCTATTTCATAGACTGAAGTAAGTGCCTTTTGGTTCTATTTTTGAAAAATTACCAAGAAATGACTAAATAAGTGCAAAATTTTTGTATATTAAGGTAAATAATGCTGGAAATTTTCATTTCAAAAGCTTTGTGTAGTGTCCGTAACACCCACCACGCCCCTTTGTGTTGCTGTTCATAAAACGATAACCAAGATAGTTTCCTTCAGGATATTGCAGAGTATTAACCCTGGGATATGGATAAACCATTTTGGGGTGATGAAAATATTCTAAGTCATACTTCATTTTTGGACCCAAGTGCAAATGTTTTTGCACCCTGATCTTGGCTATGCGAGATGGTGCGTTTAATACACGTAGTTATCGGAGTCTGCATATTGGCAATGATCAACCAATAAACGAGTTTTACGGGTTACTTCAATCGAGCAATCAATTGATTGCTAGCGCGGAGAGATCGTGCTACTGCATGCATGTGCATGCGGTAATTATGATCGTGTGCAATATTGCAATGCATGCATAGCGCGAGATATATTTGTTTAAAATTGCCTGTGTTATTATACAAATAATACACGGTCTAGAGTGCGTTGTGTATTTGCATTGCACTCGAGGCTATTGTTTGCTGTACGTTGTGCTACTTGTGCACGAGGCGAAGCCGAGTGCGCATGCGCACAGCTAACATAGCCGAGAGTCGATGCATTTACATGACACGCACGATAACAAGACCGTAGTATTATTTGTTTTGTAAAACAGGCTCAACCACGGATTGTTTTATTTTGCTAGATTATTGAAAACAGACTCGCCACAATTAGTAACCCAGTCTATCTACTCTCTAGAGTGTGAATTTGTTAGGAATTTACCAAATTAATCATCACTAGAGTGCACTCGCTTCACTGAATTTGACTCTGCAGCTCAGCAGATCAAATGCAGTCGATGGGTAATTGCCGAAAATCCGAACATTTTCCCGTTAAAAGTGAGAATTATCAAAGAATTGTATGCAATTCCATTCCAAAACTTCCCAATATCAAACAACCTACCATATAATTTACGAATCCGTTAAGATTTATTTATTACAGAACAGATTATTTACAAAACGAAGCATTTTCCTTCTTTTTTTTGTATCACTTACGCAAGTTTGACTTCGTAGAACTATGTAAACGAGCATTGTGACGTCACAGCCGTGCAAATATCGCGCAACAAAAAGTGACAACACATGTGTGTTACGCTTTTTCTTGTTTGTTTGTTGAAATTTATAAAACGGCTCTGGTAAATTCAGTAACGTGATTGGTTAAATCCAGTCACGTGACTATTCATTAAATTTCAACAAACAAACAAGAAAAAGCGTAACACACATGTGTTGTCACTTTTTGTTGCGCGATATTTGCACGGCTGTGACGTCACAATACTTGTTTACATAGTTCTACGAAGTCAAACTTGCGAAAGTGATCCAAAAAAGAAGGAAAATGCTTCGTTTTGTAAATAATCTGTTCTGTCGTAAATAAATCTTAGCGGATTCGTAAATTATATGGTATGTGGTTTGATATTGGAAAGTTTTGGAATGGAAATGCATACAATTATTTGATATTTCACACTTTTAACGGGAAAATTTTCGGATTTTCGGCGACTGCATTTGATCTGCTGAGCTGCAGAGTCAAATTCAGTGAAGCGAGTGCACTCTAGGTGATGATTAATTTGGTAAATTCCTAACAAATTCACACTCTAGAGAGAGTAGATAGACTGGGTTACTAATTGTGGCGAGTCTGTTTTCAATAATCTAGAAAAATAAAACAATCCGTGGTTGAGCCTGTTTTATAAAACAAATAATACTACGGTCTTGTTATCGTGCGTGTCATGAAAATGCATAGACTCTCGGCTATGTTAGCTGTGCGTATGCGCACTCGGCTTCGCCTCGTGCACAACGTACAGCTAACATAGCCTCGAGTGCAATGCATTTACACAACACACTCTAGACCGTGTATTATTTGTATATTAATGAATAGTCACCTGACACTTTGAAATGTTATCTGTGTTGTGTTTTATTGGAATTTCAGCCTTTTGTACCAAAAAGTTTCAGGAATTATATAAATTGCTCTTCAGAAATATATCTCTTCAAGGTTTTTATTACTGCTCGGTAACAACTAATTTTGACAAAAGACAAACACATGGGTAACATGTTATACTGCATACATAATGCCAGTCATAAAGTGAGCTGTAGTGTCCGTAACAAGCTAAAGTCAATTGTAAAGTACTTAATCTTGACATCATATACCTTGGAATATATACTAACACAGAATAAGTGTCTCTTTTTTATATTGACATGGTCTAAATGTATGTTTCTTGTACAAAAGTTTATTAGTATTAGCCAACACTATCAAGTTCCAACCTTTTAAAATTGCATTTTAATTAATTTTTTCAGCTTTTTGCATCCCAAACTTCAAAATTGCAATGAACAGATTTGAAAAGATACTCTCTTTTGAGTTTGAATTCATAATTGGACCTCAAAATATGCAATAACAACATGTAATATTGCATTAAGGAATATAATGTATTATATGTATGATATGTAGTGTCCGTAACACCCCACAAGATACTGTACATGGGCAATTCCACGAAAAATGTCACCCAAGGATAGAAAAATGAAACTCATGGGACAGCCTTGTTAACTACTGGATAGTAATGAGGAAGGACCATATTTTGATGACTAAAGGAAAACAGTTTGAAATTCAATGCAGAATTTATTTTTTTTTTGGCCATTGAAGTTGGGACAAAAATTGTATGTATTACCCCCAAAAATGATGAAATTTGCATCCGTTGTTTGTGAAATAAAATTTAAAAATATGGATCACTTCAGAACAATAATTCTACTTCTAATGTCTTGTTTATGCTTTGTTTTAACATCAAAGAAAAGGAAATTGTGTAAAAATCTTTACTTTTTGAAAACTGTTATTGGATAAAATCTTGATTCTTACAACATTGATGTGTAATGTCCGTGACGTTTTAGATATAAAAGTTTTTGTAGAAGCAGAAGTCCTAATTCAATTTAATTCAAAATTCATTTGCAAAGCTAGAATGTTATATCATAAAGTATATCAAGAGCATTTACTAAAATATTTGATGGCTTGTCCAGAATGGCGTCACGGACATTACGTCACGGCTGCGTCACGGACATTACATACACGGTGAAAAGTATAAAAAAGCAGAGCAAACAAATATCAAGTATTATTTTTTTATGTAAATGTCTTACTTTAGCCAAGAAATAAGATAATCCCAAGTAACAGGGGGACTACTACCTTCCTGGTTCAAGTTTTAATAAATTGTATCGTTAATCAGATAGTGAACTTTGAGTCAGTACTCTGAACTATTTATAAAACTAAATTCCTTGCTTAATTTGAACATGCATGTCTCAATAATCAATAAAGACTTGACTATAACTTACTGGGAGGAGAAAGAGATGGTTAAATCTCATATAGTATGATCAAATTGCAAAAATTATACTCTTAGTCCATGATTTTCCATGTGTTATGCCCATGATGTGCACAACTTTTTTTAGATTTTACAATTTTTTGGCACAAAACAGCATTGTACCTCATTAAAAATGTATAATATTTTTTTTAATAGTTGAACATTTGGTTTACTGCACATTCTGTTGAAAAATTTCAAATTTTACAATAATTTTGGAAAAACTTATTAATATTAAAAAAAAAATGTTTTGCTAATTGAAAACAAAATTGAAATATAATTTTTGTTCTCAAAACTGTTTGATTACATATCAAATGTACAATTAAAAAAGTGTCATGCACAATGGAGCACTTTTTGCGGGTTATTTCTGAGTTTAGAAAAAGTGGACAAAAGTGTAATGTCCGTGACGCTGAAAATGTAATGTCCGTGACGCAACGTTTTGTTGTCTAGATCACATATGCCTGGCCCGTTTCCCCCAAAACAACTTGGATTCAATTCATTATTGCCTTGTCTATAATTAAATACCTAAATCACCTTTGTGAGGTCTCAGAACTCACAGACTTTTGCAAAGATGTATATGGATGCAAAAAGTCATGTCCAAAAGATGTAATGTCCGTGACGGCGCACATTTCGCAGAATTACTCAGTAACGAATTGGATAAATGTTCTGAAACTTTTTTTGCATACTTAACTAGGATATTGTTTTGTAATCAAAATAAAAGTTAGACATTAGTTAGAGGTATGAATTAGTAGTGGCATTGGAAAGTCATGAAAATTCTCTGATTTGTAATGTCCGTGACGCTGGAGTTGCCCACATAAGTTATTTTGGCCATTCTATCATATGGAACTAGCATTGCTAGCTATTACATTTTTTTAAAATATAAACAGATGGGACCAAAGTTTGGAATTAGTCTTAATTACTGGTGTTTAGTTGGGTTTTTAAAAAGTTGCATGTTTTGAAATAAATGGCATTTATCATGTTTTACCTTGTTTTGCCCCTGATGTGTAAACTGTGTCTATTTCATAGACTGAAGTAAGTGCCTTTTGGTTCTATTTTTGAAAAATTACCAAGAAATGACTAAATAAGTGCAAAATTGTTGTATATTAAGGTAAATAATGCTGGAAATTTTCATTTCAAAAGCTTTGTGTAGTGTCCGTAACACCCACCACGCCCCTTTGTGTTGCTGTTCATAAAACGATAACCAAGATAGTTTCCTTCAGGATATTGCAGAGTATTAACCCTGGGATATGGATAAACCATTTTGGGGTGATGAAAATATTCTAAGTCATACTTCATTTTTGGACCCAAGTGCAAATGTTTTTGCACCCTGATCTTGGCTATGCGAGATGGTGCGTTTAATACACGTAGTTATCGGAGTCTGCATATTGGCAATGATCAACCAATAAACGAGTTTTACGGGTTACTTCAATCGAGCAATCAATTGATTTCTAGCGCGGAGAGATCGTGATACTGCATGCATGTGCATGCGGTAATAATGATCGTGTGCAATATTGCAATGCATGCATAGCGCGAGATATATTTGTTTAAAATTGCCTGTGTTATTATACAAATAATACACGGTCTAGAGTGCGTTGTGTATTTGCATTGCACTCGAGGCTATTGTTTGCTGTACGTTGTGCTACTTGTGCACGAGGCGAAGCCGAGTGCGCATGCGCACAGCTAACATAGCCGAGAGTCGATGCATTTACATGACACGCACGATAACAAGACCGTAGTATTATTTGTTTTGTAAAACAGGCTCAACCACGGATTGTTTTATTTTGCTAGATTATTGAAAACAGACTCGCCACAATTAGTAACCCAGTCTATCTACTCTCTAGAGTGTGAATTTGTTAGGAATTTACCAAATTAATCATCACTAGAGTGCACTCGCTTCACTGAATTTGACTCTGCAGCTCAGCAGATCAAATGCAGTCGATGGGTAATTGCCGAAAATCCGAACATTTTCCCGTTAAAAGTGAGAATTATCAAAGAATTGTATGCAATTCCATTCCAAAACTTCCCAATATCAAACAACCTACCATATAATTTACGAATCCGTTAAGATTTATTTATTACAGAACAGATTATTTACAAAACGAAGCATTTTCCTTCTTTTTTTTGTATCACTTTCGCAAGTTTGACTTCGTAGAACTATGTAAACGAGCATTGTGACGTCACAGCCGTGCAAATATCGCGCAACAAAAAGTGACAACACATGTGTGTTACGCTTTTTCTTGTTTGTTTGTTGAAATTTATAAAACGGCTCTGGTAAATTCAGTAACGTGATTGGTTAAATCCAGTCACGTGACTATTCATTAAATTTCAACAAACAAACAAGAAAAAGCGTAACACACATGTGTTGTCACTTTTTGTTGCGCGATATTTGCACGGCTGTGACGTCACAATGCTTGTTTACATAGTTCTACGAAGTCAAACTTGCGAAAGTGATCCAAAAAAGAAGGAAAAAGCTTCGTTTTGTAAATAATCTGTTCTGTCGTAAATAAATCTTAGCGGATTCGTAAATTATATGGTATGTGGTTTGATATTGGAAAGTTTTGGAATGGAAATGCATACAATTATTTGATATTTCACACTTTTAACGGGAAAATTTTCGGATTTTCGGCGACTGCATTTGATCTGCTGAGCTGCAGAGTCAAATTCAGTGAAGCGAGTGCACTCTAGGTGATGATTAATTTGGTAAATTCCTAACAAATTCACACTCTAGAGAGAGTAGATAGACTGGGTTACTAATTGTGGCGAGTCTGTTTTCAATAATCTAGAAAAATAAAACAATCCGTGGTTGAGCCTGTTTAATAAAACAAATAATACTACGGTCTTGTTATCGTGCGTGTCATGAAAATGCATAGACTCTCGGCTATGTTAGCTCTGCGTATGCGCACTCGGCTTCGCCTCGTGCACAACGTACAGCTAATATAGCCTCGAGTGCAATGCATTTACACAACACACTCTAGACCGTGTATTATTTGTATATTAATGAATAGTCACCTGACACTTTGAAATGTTATCTGTGTTGTGTTTTATTGGAATTTCAGCCTTTTGTACCAAAAAGTTTCAGGAATTATATAAATTGCTCTTCAGAAATATATCTCTTCAAGGTTTTTATTACTGCTCGGTAACAACTAATGTTGACAAAAGACAAACACATGGGTAACATGTTATACTGCATACATAATGCCAGTCATAAAGTGAGCTGTAGTGTCCGTAACAAGCTAAAGTCAATTGTAAAGTACTTAATCTTGACATCATATACCTTGGAATATATACTAACACAGAATAAGTGTCTCTTTTTTATATTGACATGGTCTAAATGTATGTTTCTTGTACAAAAGTTTATTAGTATTAGCCAACACTATCAAGTTCCAACCTTTTAAAATTGCATTTTAATTAATTTTTTCAGCTTTTTGCATCCCAAACTTCAAAATTGCAATGAACAGATTTGAAAAGATACTCTCTTTTGAGTTTGAATTCATAATTGGACCTCAAAATATGCAATAACAACATGTAATATTGCATTAAGGAATATAATGTATTATATGTATGATATGTAGTGTCCGTAACACCCCACAAGATACTGTACATAAGTTATTTTGGCCATTCTATCATATGGAACTAGCATTGCTAGCTATTACATTTTTTTTTATATAAACAGATGGGACCAAAGTTTGGAATTAGTCTTATTTACTGGTGTTTAGTTGGGTTTTTAAAAAGTTGCATGTTTTGAAATAAATGGCATTTATCATGTTTTACCTTGTTTTGCCCCTGATGTGTAAACTGTGTCTATTTCATAGACTGAAGTAAGTGCCTTTTGGTTCTATTTTTGAAAAATTACCAAGAAATGACTAAATAAGTGCAAAATTGTTGTATATTAAGGTAAATAATGCTGGAAATTTTCATTTCAAAAGCTTTGTGTAGTGTCCGTAACACCCACCACGCCCCTTTGTGTTGCTGTTCATAAAACGATAACCAAGATAGTTTCCTTCAGGATATTGCAGAGTATTAACCCTGGGATATGGATAAACCATTTTGGGGTGATGAAAATATTCTAAGTCATACTTCATTTTTGGACCCAAGTGCAAATGTTTTTGCACCCTGATCTTGGCTATGCGAGATGGTGCGTTTAATACACGTAGTTATCGGAGTCTGCATATTGGCAATGATCAACCAATTAACGAGTTTTACGGGTTACTTCAATCGAGCAATCAATTGATTGCTAGCGCGGAGAGATCGTGCTACTGCATGCATGTGCATGCGGTAATTATGATCGTGTGCAATATTGCAATGCATGCATAGCGCGAGATATATTTGTTTAAAATTGCCTGTGTTATTATACAAATAATACACGGTCTAGAGTGCGTTGTGTATTTGCATTGCACTCGAGGCTATTGTTTGCTGTACGTTGTGCTACTTGTGCACGAGGCGAAGCCGAGTGCGCATGCGCACAGCTAACATAGCCGAGAGTCGATGCATTTACATGACACGCACGATAACAAGACCGTAGTATTATTTGTTTTGTAAAACAGGCTCAACCACGGATTGTTTTATTTTGCTAGATTATTGAAAACAGACTCGCCACAGTTAGTAACCCAGTCTATCTACTCTCTAGAGTGTGAATTTGTTAGGAATTTACCAAATTAATCATCACTAGAGTGCACTCGCTTCACTGAATTTGACTCTGCAGCTCAGCAGATCAAATGCAGTCGATGGGTAATTGCCGAAAATCCGAACATTTTCCCGTTAAAAGTGAGAATTATCAAAGAATTGTATGCAATTCCATTCCAAAACTTCCCAATATCAAACAACCTACCATATAATTTACGAATCCGTTAAGATTTATTTATTACAGAACAGATTATTTACAAAACGAAGCATTTTCCTTCTTTTTTTTGTATCACTTTCGCAAGTTTGACTTCGTAGAACTATGTAAACGAGCATTGTGACGTCACAGCCGTGCAAATATCGCGCAACAAAAAGTGACAACACATGTGTGTTACGCTTTTTCTTGTTTGTTTGTTGAAATTTATAAAACGGCTCTGGTAAATTCAGTAACGTGATTGGTTAAATCCAGTCACGTGACTATTCATTAAATTTCAACAAACAAACAAGAAAAAGCGTAACACACATGTGTTGTCACTTTTTGTTGCGCGATATTTGCACGGCTGTGACGTCACAATGCTTGTTTACATAGTTCTACGAAGTCAAACTTGCGAAAGTGATCCAAAAAAGAAGGAAAATGCTTCGTTTTGTAAATAATCTGTTCTGTCGTAAATAAATCTTAGCGGATTCGTAAATTATATGGTATGTGGTTTGATATTGGAAAGTTTTGGAATGGAAATGCATACAATTATTTGATATTTCACACTTTTAACGGGAAAATTTTCGGATTTTCGGCGACTGCATTTGATCTGCTGAGCTGCAGAGTCAAATTCAGTGAAGCGAGTGCACTCTAGGTGATGATTAATTTGGTAAATTCCTAACAAATTCACACTCTAGAGAGAGTAGATAGACTGGGTTACTAATTGTGGCGAGTCTGTTTTCAATAATCTAGAAAAATAAAACAATCCGTGGTTGAGCCTGTTTTATAAAACAAATAATACTACGGTCTTATCGTGCGTGTCATGAAAATGCATAGACTCTCGGCTATGTTAGCTGTGCGTATGCGCACTCGGCTTCGCCTCGTGCACAACGTACAGCTAACATAGCCTCGAGTGCAATGCATTTACACAACACACTCTAGACCGTGTATTATTTGTATATTAATGAATAGTCACCTGACACTTTGAAATGTTATCTGTGTTGTGTTTTATTGGAATTTCAGCCTTTTGTACCAAAAAGTTTCAGGAATTATATAAATTGCTCTTCAGAAATATATCTCTTCAAGGTTTTTATTACTGCTCGGTAACAACTAATGTTGACAAAAGACAAACACATGGGTAACATGTTATACTGCATACATAATGCCAGTCATAAAGTGAGCTGTAGTGTCCGTAACAAGCTAAAGTCAATTGTAAAGTACTTAATCTTGACATCATATACCTTGGAATATATACTAACACAGAATAAGTGTCTCTTTTTTATATTGACATGGTCTAAATGTATGTTTCTTGTACAAAAGTTTATTAGTATTAGCCAACACTATCAAGTTCCAACCTTTTTAAATTGCATTTTAATTAATTTTTTCAGCTTTTTGCATCCCAAACTTCAAAATTGCAATGAACAGATTTGAAAAGATACTCTCTTTTGAGTTTGAATTCATAATTGGACCTCAAAATATGCAATAACAACATGTAATATTGCATTAAGGAATATTATGTATTATATGTATAATATGTAGTGTCCGTAACACCCCACAAGATACTGTACATAAGTTATTTTGGCTATTCTATCATATGGAACTAGCATTGCTAGCTATTACATTTTTAAAAATATAAACAGATGGGACCAAAGTTTGGAATTAGTCTTATTTACTGGTGTTTAGTTGGGTTTTTAAAAAGTTGCATGTTTTGAAATAAATGGCATTTATCATGTTTTACCTTGTTTTGCCCCGCGACTGCATTTGATCTGCTGAGCTGCAGAGTCAAATTCAGTGAAGCGAGTGCACTCTAGGTGATGATTAATTTGGTAAATTCCTAACAAATTCACACTCTAGAGAGAGTAGATAGACTGGGTTACTAATTGTGGCGAGTCTGTTTTCAATAATCTAGAAAAATAAAACAATCCGTGGTTGAGCCTGTTTTAAAAAACAAATAATACTACGGTCTTGTTATCGTGCGTGTCATGAAAATGCATAAACTCTCGGCTATGTTAGCTGTGCGTATGCGCACTCGGCTTCGCCTCGTGCACAACGTACAGCTAACATAGCCTCGAGTGCAATGCATTTACACAACACACTCTAGACCGTGTATTATTTGTATATTAATGAATAGTCACGTGACTGGATTTAACCAATCACGTTACTGAATTTACCAGAGCCGTTTTATAATATAACGTGTCGATCTTCTTCGCGCAATTCGCAACAGCTGATCAATTTTATTTCGAGACAAGGCATGGCGCATTTTGCGCCCGGTCATTCGATGTTCTGAAGAACGAAAAGGGCAAGTTTTTAAGACTTTTATGAACTTGAAAATAATGTGATAAGAAGGGCATGCACGTATTTATGGGAAAAGGGCACATGTTTTGGGAAAAGGGCACGGCGGCCAGCATGTAAAAAGGGCACAGCCGTTTTGGCCGAGAAGACATGCTTTTTGGGCAGGGCATCACGGCTAGTACGAAGGGCATCGGCGGCCTGGCCGTCGATGGCCGTCGTGTAATTTATGCCCTACAACAACTATGAATCACAACACCTTTCTTTATTTCATTTAAATGCGAGAAGTCTTCACAAAACACTTTGATCAATTTAAAACATTAATGTCATCCCTTGAATTTGATTTTGACATAATGGCTATATCTGAGACTTGGTTTAATTCAAATACAAATATAAATATGTACAATATTCCCAACTATTCACTCGCTCATGTATGCAGAACAGAAAAAATAGTCGGTGGTGTTGCTTTATATGTAAATAGTGATATTCAATATACTGTGCGAAATGATTTGTCTTGTACTACGAGTAACTATGAAATGATTTTTGTTGAATTTAAAGTGAATAGTAAGTCAGTTATTGTAGCATGTATGTATCGTCCGCCAAACACAGCTATTACTTGTTTTACTGAAAAAATGATGGATTTATTTCAAATATTGGAACGTGAAAAGAAAGATATATATTTGTTAGGAGACTTTGATATAAATTTACTAAGTTATGGTACTCACACAAAAACAAATGATTTTTTAGATATGATGTATTCATATTGTATGTACCCTTTAATAGACAAACCAACTCGAGTTTCAGTAAATAGAGCTTCTTTGATAGACAATATTTTCACGAATACAATACAAATGAAAAATCACTCCGGAATTCTTTATGATGATCTTTCTGACCATTTTCCAATTTATAGTATTTCAAGTAACCATGCTAATCAGAGTTATCATCTTACCACACTTAAATTATTGTAATGACATTTGGGGAAACTCATATAAAGTACACACTAATAAGATACTTTTACTCCAGAAACGTGCCATACGTGTTATTTCAAATAGTCATTATGTTAGTCATTCTCTTCCTATTTTTGTACAATTGAAAACTCTTCCATTGCCTTATCTTGTGAAACTTAATATTCTTATTTTTATGTTTAAATTACACAGAGGCATTCTTCCAGAAATATTTAATAATATGTTTAAAACCAATCAATTGATTCATACCTATCCCACTCGGAATTGTCAAAATTTACGCAAACCCATTTCTCACTTAACAATCAGAACCCATTCTATTAGTTTCACCGGTGTTAATGAATGTAATTCTATTAGTAAAGAACTCAAATCTAGCACCACTCTTACTCGTTTCAAAACCCTATTTAAACGCCTGGCGTTTCATGAGCTTTCATCCATGACTGACTAGATCTCTCCCCTTTCTCCCTCTCTCTTTCCTATCCTGTGTGAATGCGTATGATTGTGATATATAAAGCTACTGCTATATACTGCTCTTGGTTTTTATTTTATTTGTAAATGTCTATTTATTGGGGCCTCAAATACAAGCTGCTGCTTCACAGAGGTCCCGGCTTGAAATTGTATAATTTTGTAAGTACATTTATTTTGTGATATTTTGTATTTTACTTTTTGCCGAATAAATTCAATTCAATTCAATTCAATGATAATTATCTTCATACTAAATGGACATTTGAAAAATTCTAACCCTATTTTATTCTTCTCTTAGCATAAGCTAAACAACACGGCAGAAGAGAAACGAGGAAGCTCGAAGTAATTTTCGTGGAGTTAGACACTTTACTTAGATCACTTTAATATCATCACATCAATTCACAGTGTACATCGATGGTGGTCTCAAAGATCCTTGGTCAATCAATAACAACTCAATGTATCGTACTTTCTTGGGTTCATAGATGGAACATTAATAGTCGTTTACTTGCTTAGTATTTTAATTTATGATTAATATTTCGTCGGGTGAGGGCGTTAAGTATATTTTAAGTCTTTTTAGCAATAGCATTATTACATTACATTAATACAATTCCGTCAAATCATTTTCCACGCAACAACAAAGAAAGACTTACCCGTCAGGTGCTTCTGCCATTTTTATCTTTGTATTTGTATTTTGTGCAAGTTCTCTCTCGATCGGTTGCGAATAGTCTATCGGGTTGTTCGGAGCACTTGGATATTTCTGCCTGAAATAAACAAACGTTAACATTTAGTATTTGATACATTTTAAACTTAGCATGTAATATAACAGCAAGACGTTGGCACTTTAGTCGCAGACCTATTTATGAAGTTCTGTTTTACATTCTGTCGAGCTATATTTCCACCATCTGTACAAACAAAGAAAAAAAAACAACATTATTGGCAACATAGGGCTGATTAATCCCCGTTGTCATTGAATAATCACCATTGGGCAATTCCACGACATAAGGGACATAGATGCCAAAACTTCAAAATGATATTTGGTTCAAATAACTCATATTTTTAAATAATACAGGAGTTGAAGTTTTAGGAACCATAATTTGTTTTTCAATGACGGCCATTTTTTTTCTCAAAATGGCCATCGAAGTATAAAAGTAGAAAATTTGGTGATGAGAAAGATAAATTCGCATACAATTTGCTATCAGTAAATTTTCTAAACCATTACTTCAATTGATAAACTTTCACATGAAAAGAGTTATCAGAATACACTTTACCAAATGGCATGAACAAAAATTGCTGGTTTTATTACTGAATTTGACAAAAATCTTGATTAGCTCAGTTTACCATATTGGATGGAACGTCAGATACCAAAATCAAGGATTTGTTCAATATATTCCACAAAGAAGGTGATATATGGGATGCTACTTCAGATGTGTAATCTTTGACCAACTCTCTTTCTATCAATACAACCAAAATTGGGATGCCCACATACCATTGGTAAAAATTGGCACTTCAAAGTGTGTAACGTCAGTTACCATGTAACGTCAGTTACCATGATTTAACATCAATTACCATAATGTAACATGATTTACCAAGGGAACAATGATAATTGATAGATTCATAAACCTTCAGGAGGCACTTGCTAAATTGCCTCAGCCAGTTATTATCATGTAAATCAGTATAACGTTCTTTCAAAAGACTAAACATTGTGATGTAGTGGCTGTAATGTCAGTTACCAAAATCATGCATTATAAGAATTTTATTTTAAGTTGAATTTTCCTTTGTTTCTCTGTAAGTTTTATCTCCCAGTATGTGCAAATAGGGTGGATAGCCCTTAATTAATCTGCTTTTGTTAATAAAGTGGTGTAAAAAAAGGGCAAAATCCTTTCTTTATTGCTGTGAAAGGGCAAAGGGGCTTACCCCATAGATTCCCACACCCCATATCCATTCCAAATCATTGATAAATCACAGTTTTGAATCTTAATAATTCATATACCGTATTTAATATTAAACATGTAACTGGTATGGTATGATTCATGAGGAATCAACTAATTTGTTATACAACCAAAACCTAATATACATGTGTAACGTCAGTTACCACCCATACAAATGCCATAGGTAAAGTACATGTAAAACATCAATTAGCCCCATAGGTCCTGATTTCCCATTGTTTGATCTTTTGCTAGGTTGATATCAGTATTTAACATTTCACTAGTATGATATAATTCTTGATGCAGTGTAAAAACAGTGATAAAATCAGTTTCATGTAAACCCCATAGACAAAGCATTGTAAGGTCAGTTACCGTAACGTTAGTTACCAGCATGCTCACAATAAACTTTCCACAGAATAAAAAAAAAATGGACACAGGTCTCCTTTCATGTGTGTATATGTTCTTGATGGACCAAGGTATTAATCCATACCCCAAAAATCATATTAACAAGTTAAGGACATGAAATATTTTAAACTGATTCCAACACATGATTATTGTTAGGCCTATGGGAAGTGTAACCGTAACGTGAGTTACCGACATGCCTTCAGTAAAGTTATCACAGCATAAAGGGAAATGGTGCTAATTATTCCATAGTTTGTACATCTGTTCCTGGGTACGTAGGGATGATGTCACACCAAACTTATCATTCTAGCAGGTCTGGGACATGAGATATTACACTTTGATTCAAGACCATAATTGTGCATGTCTTTTTTGCGTAACGTCAGTTACCGACACATTTTTGCTCGCTGTTCGAAAAAAAAAATGCAGTTTTGGTGAAAAGAATTATACTTATTTCTTCACTCTTATCAACTATATACCTGTATCAAATTATAAACCCTAGGTATCTTTATTTACATAATGAAAACAAAGTTGCAAACATCCTACGTTGTAACGTCAGTTACCGTGGAATTACACAAACCATCGATTGGAAGACGCATTTAGTTCTTTTGAAAGTTCTTTTCGGGACCTTTTTCGTGTTCATTCAGTTCGTTGATTAGTTATTTAGTATCATTAGGCTATATGAAATTTCAAAAATTGCATTAAAAGGTAGCAATTGCATAAAAACAAGCAGTTGATAACAAGCAATATATTTTGCTTGCAAGAACAAGCAATTGCACCGTTTGCATAAAATTGACCTTTTACTTGTTACGATAAACAATTACTTGAGTTGTTTAAAGCTTATCCAGACCAGCTTGAGCTCTAGCTTTACTCAGGGCATTCGAGTTTTAGCATATTGTAGGTCAGTGTATAATTTCTGGGTTTTTTAAAGGTATGGAATCCATATATGATACTGGTGTTAGGATTAAACACAATTTTGAAGTTAAAATCCAAGAGCTACCTTTTCCCGCCCATGGTCTCAAAATGATACCAATGTACTCCATGAAATATTATTTCACTTCAAGTACGAAAACACACGCTCCTTTTGTAGTTTGCGTTCAGAAGAAACTTAAATTACATAATGCTTATCATTGCTAAATTGTACATATTATAATATTGAGTGCAACATCATTTACATCTCCATGAACATGCATGTAGCTATGATTAGAAGATGTAATGCACCACATTTTGTGGACAGTCAGTTGAAACATATTATTAGGAAATAATGAACATTCAGAACGTTATATCATACTTAGTTCGACTTGTATGGATATTTGTATAATTAGTTTTGACTGGGGTGAAGATCTGATTAACCTATCACCTATGCACATTTACCAAGTGCTTCATAGAATGCAAGAAAATATTTATCGTGAAGTTTTAAACACATGTCAATTTTTCATTTATTTGTTCCTCTATTAATTTTAGTTATTTATGACGAAATATGCCCGCAATATCAAGAATATCATGTAAAGTTAAATTGCTTTCTCAAGTTGCATTGTAAGCAATGTCAATTTCAACTAGACTATGTCTCAATTGCTGAGACGAGTAAGAGACAAATTATAAAACAGACGTGTGCACATAGTGTAGATATCAAGGAACACATATGAATACATATAACAAATTCACAAAAACAAAATAAATTTTAGAAATGACTGAAAGGCGGCTTGGAAAAGATGCATTATCAAACTAGTCTAAAAAATAGGGACATGTGTTGAGGTGACTCATTCCAGAGTGAAGGACCCGCATGTGACCCATGGTCAAATTTCAAACCATGAATCCATGCAATCATATAATTCATGTATATTATGCCGTTCCGTTTAGGGGGGGGGGGGGGGTAAGAGGGCTCACCCCGTATGTGAACAACTACTTATTCAGTTCGTTTTATCATTCACCATGTTCACCAGCGGGTGGAAATAATAGTGACGTGGATTACATGAAATCATGAGTTGTTTAATATCCTAATAAACATAGTACAACACGTAACTCCCCATATACAATAATGTTGTTCATTATTATTTTCTGACCAGGAATTTTCTGTAGATTTCCTCTCGCCAAAATGTTTAGGTCCTATATGGTAGTTTGGAAAAGAAAACAATGGGTAAAAATAATGATGTGATACCAATCTTTGATTTTCACGCAAAATGTATTTCATATAAACGGTATAAATATTTTGTCAAAACAGAGTTATTACAAGCTTCAACAACAAATTATGATTACTTGTTTATGGTGGACTTACTTGTGTTTACAAGTGGGGCGCATAAATTGTATTTGTGTATTACATAAAAACGTTTATTATATAGATAGTAGTTGTCTTATTTTGGGGTTAATAAAATATGATTATCAGTTATATTAATCTTCAACTAAATACTGCTTTGTATTTACAGCAAACATATTTCTCAGATAATTTTATGTTGGCCTTTTATTTTTAAGAGTTGTACAAAAGTGTTTTAAATCAGAATGTAGTATATACTTACTTGACACGTTTCTTAACTGTGTGTGCAGTGATGATTATGATATCCAGCAACTATACTCGTGGGTGAAGACATACTACAGTGGTGTCAATATAGAGTACTGCAATAACGTGGAATCTTAATGTAGATATAAAGGGAGGAACCGAAATGTTATATTTACAATGCAGCAGCTCCTATTTCAAGGTCTCGCCTTGATTATTGTATTCAAATGCATCCTATAGTACTTTGACATTAAAAGCAATTCATTTTCATTTTGATGAAGGTAATATGACAAAGCTATATGTTCGAACGACAAGTCAGAGTTGTCGTATTGCATTAAATTTCATTTTCACTTTGTTGCCTCAAGCAAGTTAGTGGTTTAATGTATGTTTTGCCATGGTTGTACTCCCCTATTGAACGAACCCCTATGCGCATAATATCGGTCTTTGTGACAAATAAATATGAAATCTCTTAGCAATATGGAATGTTGACAGAATCCACACACATATATGCGTACACGGGACAGTGCGAAGTTTACATTTACTGTATGACATTGACAGCATGATGCTTTTGTTATGGCCATGTTCAAAAAATCAAAATGTGACAAATTGTTTATATGGAAATTGGCATTGCCACAGGAATGTGAAAAATGGAGAAAAAAAAGTAACTGGCTCTGTTTCAAATCCTGTTAAAATGTTCTGGATTATTTTCCATAAGTAATTTTCCTTTAAAAACAAAATCACTCTTGGGCGTCTCCTTGTATAGTAAAAAAACTGAAACCATACATAAAACACCACCCACGGGACTACACAATGACAATTTTTTGAAATTTGCTGTGGTTTTTCTTTATCTACGGTACCAGATAAGATGGCGGAATAACATCATCCTTTTTATATGAACATGACCATGTTTTGAGCGCCCCTAAACATATTCTTGACGGACAAAATGTGACCGGCTATAGCAAAACCCTGCACTTATCGGTAAAAATAAAAATGTAGATTTTCTTCATCACAAGCTTCCATTTTATATATGCTTTGTTCTAACAAATTGGTCACTAGTTAGCGAAGATGTGATTGTTTCAATGTTACAATCATTAGACCTTTACACAAATTATGTGAACTTAAAATGCCCATTTCTTCAAAACATAAATTACCGACAAGTGCAGGATTTTGCTACAGCCGGTCACAAATATTACGCGAGTTATCGTAACGCGAGTTAACACTATTTATGCATCCTGCAATGTATTCTTAACTAATTTGTAGGAATTGTACAAGCTCATAGGTTACATACAAATATTAAATTAGCACCTGAAATATTAAACCATGCAGGTTTACTTCATAGATGGAGATTTTTACAGATCAAGTTGTGCTTCATTTTGCCATTTCATTTTACGTAACGCGAGATACGGAGCTTTGAATCTTCCCCAAAAGTACGTAACGTAAAGGTAGCTCTCTTTGTCGTTTTTGTGTTGTCTAGTCATTGCACATCTACGCAGAAATGAAATAAATAAAGGGTATAGATCATTTTAACATGAGTTACCGTGGAAATACCCAACAAATATAATAATCGCGGATCAAAACTGATCATTGGAGGGGAATCACGCTGATATCTATACCAAAGCAAAATACATTGGCATCGAATATACAACATTATAACCCATCCAAGAACAAGTAGATTATAATGCACAATAAATTCATATTGACATTGTATTATCGCAAATAATAGTAGCATTTAAGGCTGTCGATACAAAATATGTATCATGCATTAGAGTAAAATAATGATCGGATCCGGTTAATCCATGGCAAAATAATAGGACAATGTATATGTTACTAATACTAGATATCAATCTAATTTCGAGGCTTTTAACATTATTCATTAAATTATATACGTTTAATGTTTTCAGACGTGACTCAAACTTACCTCGTTTATTTGTTTATTAGGACACGTCGATGTCCCAATGTGCAGCACGATAAGAGATTGAGTAAATGTCACCAGTACATCGTTATGATATATTCAAAGTTTGATGATAGGTTTAATAATGATTAAAATATTGCTCGGATATGCGTACTCGATCACGCAACGATTTCTAGAGGCGCAAAATGGCGCCTGATCGGCGTACGCGATGCGTGCGACACAGGGGTGTCGATCCTGGGGGGGCAGGGGGGGCGGTCGCCCCCCCCCCCCCCCCAATGAAAATATTGGGGGGGCGAACATATCATTTCGCCCCCCCAATAATTCCGAAAATGAGGAAGAAAAAAATCGAGTGATATAATGCCAAAGAGGGGAAAGACACATTTATCAATAATTAATCTTCAAAATAGCCGTTTTTTAGTTTGAAAAGGACTGTAAATCTTTTTTTGCCGCGCGCTTCGCGCGCATACAGTTTCTCATATTGCAAGTTTCATTTGGGTTGCGGGAACTCACCTTTTGAAATGTGTTGGGCAGCGTAATTTCTCAAACGCACATCTCAAACAAAGTTTATTAAACCCTCATCTATAGATAGCACACCGTCATAGAAAATGAAATAATCTCGGTACATATGCGCTGAACGCAAATCAAAATTGGAATCTCATTTCCCCTCCACATTTGAAAAAGGTGCAGATTGTCCCCCTCCCTTTATCATTATGTATGTTTGGTTCCATACCTATATACTTCATATTACGTGAAATTTCTGTCTCGGGTGTGCACCAAATCGCACAATTTCACGCCCAAAAATACAAAAGCTCCCTACTGTGGGAGGGGGACACCCCCTCCCACACCCTCCCCCGCTCGGTCGCTTCGCTTCCTCGCAATATGTCTCCCCTACACTTTTGAGAAATTGTTGACGCCCTTGCTTAGTTTCATGGGAGCCCAATGCCCTAGACTATATCGATGGCTCTATATTATACATGATCACGTGGATCCATGCATCTCATCTCATGCAAGGCTCAGTCTTTTCCTCGCTATGCTCTTTAAAAATACGTTTTGAGTAGGTTCACTATTTTATACAATTTTAACACCCATGCTAGGAGCAAATGTCTTAAATCTAAAAGCTTCCGGGGGCTCCGCCCCCTGGACCCCCATTATTGTCCCCAAATGTGGGTGCCCCCCAAAGTCAGGTCTTCGAGCCATCAAGAAACTTTCAATGAGCGCATAATAAAATGCCAATGTGGGGCTTTTAGCTCTCTCAGTGGTCACTCTGGAAAAAGTTTTCAAATTTCGCCCCCCAATCTCAAAAAAGGATCGACACCCCTGGACTGCGACATGGCACATTACGTGCCTTCGCAGTTGTTGGGATTGCAAGATCACGTGACAAAATTCTACTACAGCCGGATTTCCAAACGACGTAGCAGCCGCCGCTTTGTGTATAATGTCAATGGACTCTTTACTTCCTGGCATGACACCCGAAACTAAATGAAGATATTTATTCATGAATATCAACTCTATAACACTGTCATTGCCTAACATATACTCCGCAAAAAAAGAAACTGGACACTTGTATGAGACCAAATATTTCGTATTCATTAACGATAAAATATATGATATTGTATATCAAATTAAAGATAAAATTACCCTCTTCAATATTCGCATGAAATCCAGATGAAATCATTCATGCATGACTTGTCACGGTCAATTAACCACACCAAGGTCTGTTTTCAAAAATAGCAAAAATGGAACATCCACTCAACCATATAAATGTTGATAAGCATAATCTAAAACGCTATATTCATGAGATGGCATAATTTTTCATTACAAATGTGACCTTTTCTATCTTCATCTCAATAAAGAGTATAAATGAAGACAAATTGTGAACGTTATAGGTGTTATTTTCATCCAAAAGTAACAAAATAGGGAATTCCATGGCAAAGCTTTATTAGTCAAAACCACAGTTTGTGCCCTTATTTCAGCATGAAAATGGTATAAATTCTTCTCAGGAATTATACCGTAGTCCAAAGATCTTCAAAACCTGAAGTCACCCTTGGTCAAACATTTGGGCAGTCTTTAACATGACATTTATCTAGGTAACTATGGTTAAAATTGCAGGGGACACATGAAATAGACAAGCTTCATGCCTGTAGGCTGTAATACAGACCAGTATGATAATGCTCTCATAACCTGGCCCTGTTTTATTGACAGAGTTTGTTCATGACAATAAAATTGAATAATGTCATAATTTACTTGCCCCGCTCATCTTGTTTTAAGTGAAACGCTTACTATCATTTCAGTCGAATGGTGTGGTCCTCCATTGTTTTACTATTTTTGAAAACAGACCTTGCTAGTGTTAATTGACCATGGCATTTCATGCATGAACGATTACACCTTTAAGTTATACCCTGCATGTAGAGGACTAAATTCCCTTTAATATGATCATGTACACTTTATCGTACATTAATATGAAATATTTCAACTTATACAAGTGTCCAGTTTCTTTTTTTGCGGAGTATATCGAGAACAATATACATTTTTCAGATAATTCAAGGAATACGATCGTTTGTTTAAAATTCAAGGATACAACTCGATTTTGATTGACAAAAATGACTCTCCTTTCTTCCTGCCGCGCCGTACATTGCACTCAAACATATGCAATTGGGCCCAATGGTTTCGTGTTTCGTATAACTGCAGAACGAAATCAAGAACCGGATCAACTACTTAGTATTCATTTCTGACAAACTTGATATGATTTCCCCTTAGTATGGAATATCTAAAATACATTTCAATGCTTTTCTATACAAAGGACAATTCTTACCCTTCATTTGAGACTGTGTTTGTTGCAGTTTCCCGCGAGCGCGAGCGAAACACAGCTAGCACGGCCCGGGTGCGGCCGCGCCCCGGGTACAGTACGCACAATGCAGACAGTGCATGCTTGAACTGCATGCAGCTTGATTGCATGCAATGCAGTGCGCCGCCAGCCGTAGTGATTATAAGTGGCATTCGAGTTTCGAAATATGTTCATTAAAATTCAGTTTGTTGCATTATATTATTAATGTGACAGAAATGATCGAATTTGTTGGAAATGTTAGACAGACGTAGGCATTACCAACCAGGGGCGTAGACAACGGGGGGGGGGGGGGGGGGGGGGGTGAGGGGGGATGCCTCCCCCCACCTCACAAGGTGGGGGGATGACATGTAGGAAATCACCCCCCCCCACCCCCCCCCAGGTGTTTTAGGGAAGGATATAGATTTTGTGTGTGTATCTGTATACGAGTGGGAAGAAAACATTAGTTGTATGAGCTAAGACTAACTTGTTAATTTATAACGTTAACAAAGTAATTTATACAATAATCCACTTTCAATTTTCGCTGCGCGCTTCGCGCGCGCGAACAGATTATCTCAGTTTGTTTGAGTAACTTGCGTATGGTCTGGGGTGAGCATTTCTGTATACCGGGCCACGTAGTTTCAGTGTAGGCTGGCATTGCTCTGGCTGCTTGTGTGACGTGCACCATTTCAAGTATATGCCAAATCTTCTCCGTGGGAGAGGGATCCCCCCTCCCAAACCCTCCCTATTTGGCTCTGCCCCAGCCCTCGATAGCGCCCCTCGGGACTCATTATTGGAAATAGTTGGATCATACATAATGTGGTATATGGTGATGTTGGAACAGTGTATGACGCTAAATATAAGTACAATATTTGTCTGTGTTTTGGGGTGCATATTTATCAGTGTGTCAATTATTTGTTTTCTTCGTGAAAATATATTCAAAATTTCTGGTCTTTCAAATCATAACACGCTTTCCCAGATACAGTCAATATTAAGCCCGAATTTCCTATCTAGGTAAGCATCAGATTGCACAATTTCAAGTCCAAAAATGCAAAAACTCCCTACCGTGAGAGCCGGGGACACCCCCCTCCCACACCCTCCCCCCCCCCCCCCCCCCCCCCCCCCCTCCCCCCCGCTCAGTCAATTCGCTCCCTGTGTTGGGGTGCATATTTATTAGTGTGTCAATAATTTGTTTTCTTCTTGAATATATATTTAAGATTTCTGGTGGATCAAATCATAACACACTTTTCTAGATACAGTCAATGTTAAACCCAAATTTCCTATCTAGGTAAGCACCAGATTGCACAATTTTAAGTCCAAAATGCAAAAGCTCCCTACCGTGGGAGGGGGGAAACCCCCTCCCCCACCCTCCCCCTCCTCAGTCACTTCGCTCCTTGCAATGTCTCACTCTAACATCTGGCTCAAAGTTGGCAGCACTGTGAGTGTGGTTGGGCATGAGCCCCTACACACACAAAATCGTGAGCCCCCATAGGTTTTGCCCCCCCCCCCCCCTAATCCAAAACTGCTTCCGGCTCGCCTGGTCACTCCCTACCGTGGGAAACGGGAAACGGAGTATGAACGGAGGAGGGTAGATAGCCTCAACCTAGCCCTGAAGACGACAGCAGAGGACCGAGGATGGGGGTACATCGACAATGCCAACATATGAGAGCGACATCTAGCTGATGATGGTGTTCATCTCAATAGATCCGGGCAGTCGGTGTTTGCGGGGAATCTTTCCCGCTACGTGAATCGACATCAACGGTATCAGCGCAGTTTGCAGGACGACGGATCGACTAATCGACGCCAAGAAGAATGGGCCAAGCAACGCGGGGTGACTGCTTCAGCACAGCAAAGACGCTATTCAGATGTTGCTGCCGGCAGACAAGTTCTGGATTTCACCCAGGACCACAGAAACAGCATATCAAGGACAGATCCTGTGCAATGGCACAAATATCTCCAGTTCGTGAGACGAGCGATGGGAAACCGCTGAATGAGACATCGAACAGTTCACAAGCAAGTACAAATGAAAATAAACCGTCAATAATAAACAATTTCCATTCGGTTTATGCAATAACTCTGTAAAAAAGAATCAGAAGGGACTGCTTTGCACAGAATGCAAAAGATGGATTCACATTTACTGTGCAAGTGTACCTGTTGAGTCGTATAATAACATTTCAGAAAATGTCATTGATTGGAAATGTCCTGCATGCTTACTCAAAGAATTGCCATTTTACGAAGAGAACATTTTTGACTCACGTGAAAAAACATCAAATCGAACTTTAAAATGTAAAAGACTTATCGATGGAGTGAAATTTGATATGCTGACTGACACAGGTTTAAAATGTGTTCAGTTAAATATTGTTAGTTTGACTAAAAATTTTGATGAACTAAAATGTATGCTGTTAGGAAATGATATTCATATTTGTGCTCTAAATGAAACTAGACTTTGTATGAACATTACTGACAATGAAATTAATATACCAGGTTATTCAATCACACGCAAGGATAGAAACAGGAACGGCGGGGGAGTTGCTATTTATGTGCATGATTATGTAAAATACAAGGTTTTAGAAGACATATCTTTGATTGATTTAGAAGCAGTTCTCATAATGATTGAAA
>JBAMJV010009059.1:0-99437 GCA_037951105.1 Echinarachnius parma | reverse complement strand
ACAGTCGGAAACATGGCAGCCTCCAATACATGTTTAGTCATAACAGATAATAGACGTTAAAAAAATCATTTCATTATTAGTGATCCCCAAAGGAAGTATACGGCTAGATTTAAGTGACGGGAATTATGCACCACTCAATAACAGTACGCGAAAATGCCAGCGTTTGCAATGTCTGGCTCCCCATTAAAGACAGGACGGTGTGATTAGAGCAACACTTACTTTGACAGTAATGACGACAGGTGAAACATTTGAAGGCACCGCCCGGAAACTTTCCGGTAATTACCCGACATATAGTAACAATGTGGATTGCTTACGGGAACCGGGTGGGCTATGTACAAAGTCTATGGGATTCTAGAATCTCGAAGGAAAGGGGTTGAAAGGGATCAAGCACGCAAAGAACAACACAGGCTTATATGATTTCTGGTATTGTTGTTTGATATTTGAATAGATGTGCAACACTCTTGCACAAAAGGTTGTGTAAATCATCAACTATACAATTGATCACCAACACTCGCGGAACCAAAGAGGCATCATGGTTCCGTATGCGCCACACTCCTGGTCGAGCGCGCCATGCAATCAGATATATACACGAGTATGTTTTGGCGACAAACGAAGCACGGTAGAGGCATACGTCCTAGACAATAGATAGTCTTCTTCTGCAGACCCATGAACAAATACCTTATAGGTATGGTGATGAGATTTTCAATTATAAAATATTTCTTTGAAACACATTTTGTATGAACTTGAAGGTGGAATACAGGACTAACTAACGTTAATTTATGAGAATATAGGGGTGGTTTCCTTTAACAGGCACATGGGAACTAAATTGAGTATGTGGGAGGGGCTCCTGCAGTGCCGCATGCATCCCCATTTTCCAGTAACCATTGGTCACTGTATATTACCATAATATTAGAGTTAAACATCGCGACTAAAGAGTGGTGGGGGGGGTGAATGGCAGAGAGAGAAAAAGTGGGACAAAAGAAAATAGAAACAGAAAGAGCATTATCCAGCGCATAATAGTCATAATGTGCTCATAATAACAAGATTATAATCATAACAACAAGTATAGAGGATATTTTGACTTACAGCCAGCCTCGTCCATTTCTGGCTGGAAAATTGCCCCCTTCCCGTCCCGGCCCGAGTCGGGCGTTATGACTCAGAGGGATCCGCTATGCCAGAGTCCATGATGTTCATGGATGTCAATAGCTGGATGAAGAGTACACCAAAACATCAGTCTTTCTATTCCGTTTGTTGTTTCACTCACCACTTCATAGGTATGAGGTGGTAGTATGACGTCATATAATTATATTAAAGAGAACCCCATTGCTACGAGTTGGTCATTTCTGACCTAGATGAAGAGGCGACTTATTCGACTGTTTTAGTTCATGCCCAACATAATTATCATGAGGATTGTCGTGATGAAATTGCACATTTTAGCGAGTTTAGTGGTAACAAAAATAAAGAGTTTGTTTTTGTTTGGTGAGGGGGTAGCAAATTATTGTGTGCGTAAATTTGTTTAACCGTTTGGGCATTATATGGTCCGTGTCACGTGTCGCATTTCTTCCGACGAGCTGATTATTATGACTATTATGAATAAATTGAATGGAATTCGTTAAATGAGAGAACAAATATTAAAATTAACTTTAATAAGTTTGCCTCGATTATATGGAGGGCGATGACGCATCCATAATGCCTCACACATCGGTGGTCCAACTCAAGTTAACATTATACAGGCAGGAGAAACTCGCATAGGTTTCACATGTTATCATACGGTTGCACTGTCAGTCAAGCATTTCAGTTATATCCCTTTCTTTAGAAAAATGGATTCATAGCGAGTACAAATATGAAATAATCATGGTATTGTTTGCAGGAATGAGTTCATGATTACAGTTGGACTATATGGATAAATGTACATTTTTGGTCAAGAGATTTATCCTCGGGAATTTGTTTTCGTGAACGGATTTAGAGGACAATATAAACCATCAAGAAAACACAACTGATCGGAGAGAAATCATGCCATTATTGTAAGTATAAAAAGTCTATAACATATGCTTTGTAATGGGTCTTCTTCAATACATTTTCTGAGTGTAACTGACGTAATCACAGCGGCTGACGTTGTATAGACAACCCATGCCATGAAGATACATGGTGGTTAATATTTGCATTCTTGTATTCATTTATATCCGGAATCATAATTAAATCCATTATTATGTCTTATAACGAATACTAATACAATTTCTGAATATTATTTAATGGTTTAAAGAAACTACAATTAATTAGTTGTGTAAATGTGTAGGTAATCGTATTATAATGGATCTACTCGCTATTTGTCGGACTTTTTACAGAAAATACGATCCGCCACTGCTCTTGCAAGGGTGATTGAGAGAAGGGTGCGTGGTCCCTTCTTGTACATCCGAGATAATCATGTTCAAAATGTGTGAGCCTTATAGAACGCAAATGTATCTCTTTTCTTTTCATTGTGTACAAAGATTCGCAAAATTACAAGGAATTATCATATGGTAATTTAGCATCATTAAGAGAAAGCCCCAACCTTCGAGATAGTGTGCAAAACTAAATTTAGCAACAGTTAAAACATAATTTTCCATATTTCTTGCTATTTATAATGACCATTTTAATTCAAACACGTGTCTTCGTAACGTCTTCCCTATACGGTATATCAATTGTTGACATAATTATATTATTAACGCTATATTAATTGATCATTTCTCCTTTCTCGTTATCATAATAACAATCTCTACAATAGAACTAATATAGAATAACTCCGAACAAATTAAAACTGATTCATAACTCTCTAGAAAATGAAAAATGCCAACGTATAGCCTAATAATAATCATGCATCCATATTTTGTAACCAAAATCCCACAGCGACCAAGCAGTAATCAATGCTTAATCCCTCTTTTCCTGTGTACTAATCCATTGTACGTAATCTGGGTCGATATCATAAAGACGATCATGATAAAAGTAAACACAGAAACTGTGCTGCACTACTGTACACAGACAGTCTTCAGAAACAAAGTATAGACTCTGCCTAATTAGTCAGCAAAAATCCATCTCGGTAAGGATTGTCCTTTATTAATAATACGACGTCATTTTGGAACAAGATTATAGACTCTCGTGGAACAACCTTCAATATTATTATAGACTGACGTTTTCGGTCCAATGTGGAATGTGGTGTGGCAAGATCGGTAGAGCGCGCGCTTTCTGATCTCGAGATCCCGAGTTCGAACCCTGCCCACTCCGTTTGTCCTTCAGCAAGACACAGTTAATCCACATTGCTGCTCTCTACCCAGGAGTATAAATGGGTACTTGGTCGGGTGTTAATTAGCCTTCAGCGCCCGTTGGGCAGCTTGGGGCTAGTATGATCCCCTGGGAGTTGAGATGGTGCACAAGATAATTGTGCGGGTTTGAACTGTACCTGATGACCAAGGTAATAATGCGCCTCTGAATAGGCAACTAGATAGATGGCGCTCTATAAAAGCTATATATTATTATTATTATTTAATGCCTGATGTATCCTTTATTTTATATGCTTTGCAGCAAATGTTTTAGGCCTGAATTTGCTAGGGTCAAATAATACTAGTGAAAGATAAGTTATAATTGATACAAGATGAAACATGTAAGTTCATTAAATAAATTCATTTCAAGGATTTTATGAGCGTATAATTGATATATAATGAATATAGGCAACAGAGGCTCCTTCAGTTCCCCAGGGGCAGTGGCGTAGCGTGGTCGGACTGATTGGGGGGGGGGGGGGGGGGGGGGGGGGGCACCGAACATTATTAGGGGGGGGGGGCACACCTTATGTTTTTCTTTGTTTTTTCAAAAAATTGTCCCCTTTTGTTTTCTATTGTTTTTTCGAAATTATTGGAGGGGCACGTGCCCCCCCCACCCACCCCCCCCCCCGTAGCTACGCCACTGCCCAGGGGTGAGAAAGAGGTGTCACAAACACATTAATCAATTGATTAACACTTCTAATAATTATTCCGTCTCCCAACCAAGACTATTCTCAATGGAGATAACATTCTAGGGGGTCTACGAGCCCCTTGCCCCCCTCCCCCTCCCCCCCACCAAAGTAACATTGTCAGAATCCACATAATTTCATTCTTCATTCAGTGTACACAAAGACAACCAAATAAAGTAAACTTAGAACAAGGCATTTAAGTATCATCTTTCTTTTTTTATTTCTCCCAATTAAAAATGTGTTCACAATATTCACTTGACACATAGACAAACATATGGTAAGAATACAAAATTGCTGTAGTAATTAAAAATAATGAAGGACACTAGCAGTATAAAATAACCTTAGTCAATGCGATCTTACACCCTTGAGTGCGTTACACGGCAGTAAGAATGCATTGCTCTCGAGGGAGCAGAAAGTGCACATAACTTTGATGGGAACTACATGTAATATACCACTTTGGTAATGTTTGTAGGTATGTAAATAATATGCACATGACGTCAGACTCCCCGTCGTCAAGCTTAGTCCGGCCAGCTAGCTTGCCAGACTTGCTAAGCTTGCCGACGGGAGTCTGACGTCATACGCATATTATTTGCATTTATTACAGAAGCGGTCTACTGTGAGTAGGTGTCCAATAAACAGGATAATGATGTAAAGCATAATAATCCATTCTTTTAGCTGCTATACCAATCAACAACATTATTACTTTGTATTTTTGTTTAAAGGGATAGGTGAGTTTTGGTTTAGAGTGCGCTACAACAATTCATTTTTGGCGAGTGTTAAGTTTGAAAGAGCATACAGGGAAACCCCGTTATAACGAGGTAGTCTGGACTATCAATTTTACCTCGTTATAACTGGAATCTCGCTATAACCGAGCTTGTTATAATTAAGTGATGCATTATGCCATTGGAACAATCGGGACCAAAGGATTCTCCTCGGTATAAACGGCACCTCGTTATAAGCGAGCTCGTTATAACGGGGTTTCCCTGTACAATGTAATAAGTCAAGATTTCGTCTGGCTAGACGATTTAAATCAAATTGTACCAAATATAAAAGCATTTAAATTGGAATGGTTCTCATTTCACATGTTTTATTCAATGAACTTTCAAATGGAATTTTTTTTTTCTTCAGAAAGTAAACATTCAGAACATACTGTAAGTATAGAGGTTGGTGTAGGTTTGCCGACTGAGGGCGCGCCAATAATTTGGACACACTCTTTACTCTCTGTATAAGTTTTTCTTCACGATATTGGGAGCCCAGGGCGCAGGGGGCCGATTACGGACCAGCGACTTTAACCATGGTAATTATAGCAACACTGGCTCTAACATATCGATGTCAATAAGCTAGAGTAACATACAAATCAACAGAATGTAGCACAACATACACTCCTAATTCAATCGTAACTAACTTTACACGCATGTAGATCTAGAGATCAGTGGTGATGTCATAACAAATCTTTTCTTAGAATTTTTAAATTTGAACCGTATTTCCCTAAAGAGCATAACAAATGACATCCAAATATCGAAAATCAATTGAATATGTTTAGTATTGGCTGAGATATGCCCGTCCAAATTAAATTTACTTCAATGGGCAATCAGTGTTATAGTGGTCTGGTTCATAAAGTTATGAACCACCACACTTCAACATTGATTACCTGGCTATTGACAACAAATTCATTTGGATGGGCCCAATAGTAATACATGTACTTAACATATTCAATTGGTCTTTGGTATTTGGACATTGTTTAATATGTTTATGACGTCATAGCTTCTGTACTATGACCAAGCCCTCCCTCACACAGTACATCACTCCATGGCATCTGAGTCCAATTGCAGAAGGAGATACATTCAAAGTCAGATCATGGACTCATTCTAGAAAGAGATGAAATCGATTGTAACGTCGCGAGTAATTGTAAGTCCGATCATGTGACTTAATGCGTTCATCCGATTGGTTAAAATACACATTTTTTCTGACTTGCAATTAATTGTGTAACTTTGCAATCGATTGCATCTCTTTCTGCAACCGGACCTTAGTGCTCCCAGGTCGAAAAAACAGTTGAAACCAGTTAAAACCAGTTGGAAATTCAACTGGTTTTTACTGGTTTTAACTGGCACCAAAAGGTAGCAGTTAAATGCCCTGTTCCCAGTAAAGATAAATGGACAGATGCAGAAGACCAGTTAAAACCACTATAAATACCAGTTGAAACCAATTAAAAATACCAGTTAACTCGAACTACTTTAACTGGTCCTCATGTACTGTTTAATCCCACTACTGGTTTCTTAATGGCTTCAACTGGGTTTCTTACTGGTCAGCCTAACTGGGTTCTTACTAGATTCTTACTGGATTCTTACTGGTTGTTCCAGTAGATTCCAGTGTACCAATTTCCATATTGAAACCAGTTGGCCAACTGGTATCAAATGGTACCAGATGGCAACTAATTTTCAACTGTTTTTTTTCGACCTCGGTTCTTCATGCCCAAACCTGATCAGTTTAAACCCAAACATTTTCTGACTTACAAGCGTTTGTATCTCTTTCTGCAATGGGGCTAAGGTCGTCTCCATAGCTTTTAAGCCTCCTACGTATGCAAAGGACACTATTTTGCATTCGATTTAAATTATCAATAACATGCCGAGAACTTCAAAAGTTACATGATCAATGTACCTAGCGTCTAATTCAAATCAACAATCAGAAATAAGCGTACATGAAAAAACAAGAGAAATAATCTTTAGGAAAGATATTTTCAAATGTATTTCTAAGGACGTGGAATTATCCGTTCATTTTGAGGGAGCAGCCTGCAGAACAAGACAGGATGACTTAAAAGCTCTATGCATGTTAAGCCCACCGCACACTACACAATCCGAGTCCGATCCGACGAACAACTGAGCATCTGAGCTAAAGTCATGCGCGCGTATTACATGCATGTAGTATCGTTCAGATACTGAATCGTTCGTCGGATGGGGTCGGATCGTGAAGTGTGCGGTGGGCATTACATGTTTAAAATTGATCATCTGTGTGTTTTCTCACAAGTACATCTTTGGTAGTTGGTACAGTATGGCTTCTATAAGTTCTGAGAGTACATTGTTTTGGCTGTAACAGGTGCGATTCTCCGTGCATGTTCAAGATTGATCACCAGTGTGTTTCCTCATGTGCACATTTAGGGTACTTCTATGACTGAATTTTTTTGAACACAGGTTACAGGCAAACAGTCTTTCCCCCGTGTGACTCCTCATATGTTTAATAAGACCTTGCTTATCCTTGTACGACTTTGGACACATCTCACAAACAAAATGTCTGATACTACTGTGCGACTTCATATGATCTCTAAGGTTTGATTTAATCTTGAAAGTTTTTGGACACAATTGACAAGCATGGGGTCTCTCATCTGTGTGCGAAATCATGTGCAACCTACACTCATATGCCCATATGAATGATTTCTGACACACACGACAGACGTGAGGTTTTTCATCTGTATGTTTCCGTATGTGTGCTTTCAGGTCACTTTTCCTTTTGAATACTTTTGAGCACATGGTACATTCAAGATGTTTTCCATCGTCGTGTACCATCATGTGCTCGTCCAGACTTGCTTTTGTCCTGAAAGCTGTCGCACAGATGTGACACAGGTAAGGTTTTTCGACTGGACATGGATGTGTCTCTAAATGCTTGACCAAGTCATTCTTTGTGTCAAATATTTTTGGACAGAAATTACATACATGTTTCACATCAGTATGCGTTCTCATGTGCTTAGCAAGGGCACCATTCGTTGTGAATGTTTTCGAACACAAGGCACAAGCAAAGGGTCTTTCCCCGTTGTGCGTCCTCATGTGAGCATTCAGTTTTCCACGGTATTGGAATGTTTTGGGGCACAGGTCACACGAGAAGGGTCTTTCGCCAGTATGTATCAGCATATGTTGGGCTAATGAACTCTTAGCAGAGAATCCTTTTGGACACAGGTCACAAGGATAAGGTCTTTCAGCAGCATGTATCCTCAGATGATCATTACGTTCCTGTCTCAGCTCGAAGGTTTCCGAGCAATAGTCGCAATCATAGGGTTTGTCACAGGTATGTGTTCTCATGTGATCGGTCAGATACTTCTTGTTCGTGTATCCTTTAGAACACACGTCACAGGTGAAACGTTTTTCCCCAGTATGTGTCAGCATGTGTTTCTTAAGGTCATGTGATCGCTTGCTTGTTTTTGAACACACGTCACAAGCATAGAGTTTTTCACCATGTGTACGCTTTGTGTGTTGCTGAAGGGCCTGCTTTTTCTTGAACACTTGTGAACACACATCACAAGCATAAGATCTTTCAACAGAATGTCTCTTTTGTGAATTGAGATTGGAGTCACGCTTGAATGCCTGGGAAACTGAAGAGTTTTCACTTGAATGTGTCCTTTGCTCACAAACTTCAAGATCCCCACCTTTCTGGCATTCGTGTGGACTAGTATCGTTTGTCGGCGGTTGAGATTCTCTCTGACTAACAGTATCATGGTTATCTTTGATTATTTCACAATTCACTTCACTCTCCATACGTAGATTCCAATCAGCAATGTCAAATCTGTTCTGAATTTCCTCACTAACACGAGTAAGGCGTTCTAAATCAATATCTTGGACACGTGTGGCGTCGACTAGCACTTTATCCAATTGCGAAGAATCCCAAGCATGGGCGCTTTGCTGGTAAGATTTCCCTGTAAATAAAAAACAAAGTAAAATGTTAATTCTTAGTATAATTAGGAGTGGGCTATAAATGGGTCATTTCTCGTTTTATTTTCGGGACAGTTTTTTTGTATTCCATTTGCCCTATCTCAACATGAAATGACATTATTTTTTTTCTGGGGTCCGAGAAAAAAGTGTGCAGGGCCAAAATCCAAGATGCCCGCCGTTTTTCCTTAAAAATCACATTTTTGGCCATAACTTTGTCATTAGTGGGTCTCTTTATTTGTTTTTGGTGTCTAACCCTATGTTTTGGGGGTTAAGGGATCTATTTATGCAGTTAAAAATACTGTAAAATATTCAGATATTGTGTTAAAGCATATTTTTGACCATTTTTACCCCTTTTTAACCCAATTTTGAACCATGCCCGTAGACCTGAAATTAATGGGTAAATTATATTGGAGAACATTTTGAAAAAGCTGGAGAACAAGTTGAAAGTGACAAAATAATATTCATAAGTTTGTGAAAATAAAGAGAATGATTGAAATTTTTTAGAAAAAATTTAACTCTGCCTTTAAAATAATTTATGTAAATTATTTTAATTACACATTAAAGTGATCCAGGTAAAGTGTCTAACTCCACGAAAAATACTTGGAGCTTCCTCGTTTCTCTTCTGCCGTGTTGTTTAGTTTATGGTAAGAGAAGAATAAAATAGGGTTCGATTTATTCAAATGTCCCTTTAGTATGAAGATAATTATCATTGAAAATCATTATTTCAAAAGCGTTAGCTAACGGTTTTGATAAAAAGTACAATTGTCGTCGCTGAACACGTCCGGGCCAGCACGCGTGGGAAATTTTCCCGACCCACTGAACTTTGAGCCGAGCGTGCGCAAATTCCATGAATTCCGTACCGTCTGTATGTATGTATCACGGGTGCGGATATCGTCAAGATCAAACGGACGATTATTACTGCGACAAATCTACAACAGACCATCAGTATTCGGTGATAAAATATGAACTCAATATTCGTTTTTTTCACTAGGTAAACAGTGTTCGTTTTATTTCAAACTTTCACAAATCTTTCAATTGTATTTTACAATGATATTGATATAGGATTGAAGTCTCAAATGTCATTTTGTGCAATGTCTGATACTTTACCTGGATCACTTTAAAGGTAAATGTTATATTATTTGATAATAAAGAGATACAATACATACAATAAGTAATCTATATTTTATCTGGAATGTCAACTTCCGTTGGGCTAAGCTGATGTAATTTGCTCAAAGCAGGGGCGTCGATCCGTTTTTTTCGATTGGGGGGGGGGGGGGGCGAAATTTGAAAAATTTCCCAGAGTGACCACTGAGAGAGCTCAAAGCCCCACATTGGCATGCCCGAAAGTTTTATTAACCTACTCGTAACGTATTTTTAAAGGGCATAGCGAGGATTGAGCCTTGCATGAGATGGATCCACGTGATCCTGTATATGGGCAATTCCATGATTAGGTGGACATGACCCCAAAATTTCAAAGTGTCTTTTTCTTACATTTTTTGGTTGTATATGATTAAAGACACATCAACATTACTGGAAAGGTTATTTATTTTGCTTTGACTGTGGTAAAAGTGGGTTAAAATAGCGAATTTATATTGGTTATATTTTCCTGTGTTATTTCTAATGTAAGTTAAGAAAAAGTTTATTAAGCCATTATGAGCATGAAAATACACAAGACCTTACAAACTTATCATATTTATTTAGTGAGTGCAATGCTCTAATAGATTTATCATGCAAAATTAAGAATCTGAGTTGCTTATGCCAACAGTGAGTGAAATTAAAAACCATTGGTATGCCATGTAACGTTACTAACCAAAACATGGATTTATTTTTCTATAGAGAGAATGCAATGCCTTATAATATTCCTACTTCAAATTTTTCTCTTCCAGGCAATGCTCTATCAAAATTAAGGAACAAATTTTACAAATATTATATGATGTATTAATTATAAGCAGTCAAAATCTGTAACGTTACTAACCATGTAACGTTACTAACCAGTCTATGATACAGAGTGTAACGTTACTAACCATAACAACAGTGAAAAAGACACTTATAAGCTGGCCCTAATCAAAAGTGAGTGAAAGGATATGTAAAGTAAGACAAAAGAGGCCACTTTAGAACAATGGATGATCAATTTTTTTTAAGTAATGTGAGTTATTCAACCATGTGCAGCATCCCATGTGTGCAGCATCTCATATCTATGCTCTATGCAAGAACATGTGCAGTATCTGATGTTCAGCGCGAGCAGTATTTTAGTGTAAACTCCTCATAAATCTTTCTCCTGGAAAGTAGTCATTGGATAATACAGACTGTCCCAGAAAAAACGAAACCGGGTTTCATGGCAGAAATTTTCTGTCATAATGAATAATTTCTTTGATGATATATATATGTCTGAAAAGCTCTGTGTCTCTTCTTTCATTTGATGTACAACTTATGTCACATAATTCACGCAAGACTGAATTAGAACAATGGAAAGAGGTGTTACCAAAATTCGATTTGCGCGCAGAAATTGCAAGTTTGGGTGAGGTTTTGGGGTGAGTTTTAACGGTAGTAAACGTACTTATTTTGAGAAAAGACAAACACCTCATAAAAATACATAATTTTATCTTTTATATGACACCTCATGATTAAAAAATAAATGATTTATGCCAGAGAACGAGTACAATGAAATCATGCTTGATTCCAGCCCAAATGGGTAATTTTCCTGATCTAGCCTGTTTCCCATGGTTTCCCTGATCCCCATGTTTGTGTAAATTCACTCATGCATCAAAGTCCATTGTCAGGAAAGGTGAGCGACTTCTTACTCAACTTTCACTCATTTGGGCAGAAATCAGGCATGGTTTCATTGTACTCGTTCTCTGGCATAAATCATTAATTTTTTTAGCATGAGGTGTCATGTAAAAGATACAAATATGAACTTTCATGTGGTGTTTGTCCTTTTTAAAAATAAGTACGTTTACAACCCTTAAAACTCACCCAAACTTAAAATTTATGCGTGCAAATGGAATATTGGTAACACCACTTTCCATTGTTCTAATTCAGTCATGCTTGAATTATGTGCCATAAGTTGTACATCAAATGAAAGAAGAGACACAGAGCTTTTCAGACATATATATATCATCAAGGAAATTATTCATTATGACAGAAAATTTCTGCCATAAAACCCGGTTTCGTTTTATCTGAGACACGGTGTATAGTTGACTCTACTTTGACGAGCAGCGACCTGTCTTTGGTAAGTTGAATTATTGTAGTAATTATAATCTTAATTATCATTTATACGGTATTATACCCTATATCAAGGTATTTCGTTGTACTGAATACACTGTGTACAGTTTACACTGATTAATGATAATGATATATATTGTATTTACAGTGAAAACTAATATATTGATATAAAACAAATATATTGTAATGGATTACATAAACTTACAAGTGTATATTTAATGTAATTACACTGTCCAGAGATGTTTATGTTTGTGTGTTTTTAGGGGTGCATTATGATTAGCCATGTCGGTTGCCATAGAAACTTGTATGTAAAAAAAAACATCTTTAGTGATGAAGCACTTGCAAAAAGTAGTATTTTAATTTAGTGAAAACTTCTAAGGGATACAACAAGAATCTTAAAACCAATTTTGTGACTGAAATATTTTTACAGGTATACTATATTTGTAACAATTGTTTTATCTCATTTGTTTGTGTCATGTGGGAACTTTCCAACACTCATTCAAGTATTCTACTCTGCAATATGATGCAGAAAATGTTCATCTTAATTAATTACTACTTGCCTATCTTTTAGTTCATGAATACATTATATTTTGTTTTTATTTATTTTTCTATCTGTAGGTCATGAAGCAAAATCAATAGTGAACTTGAAGAGGACTGGCAAGTATGAGGAGTACAAAGATAAGAAAGCAGTTACCATGAAGAGGAGCTGGGAGGAGAAAAAGATGCAAGAACATTCCCTACCAAAATGTGTGCAAAAACAGCTCCAAATCAAGAAGAAACTAGCCACAAACAAACATCTCTTTTTAGAATTCTATCTCTCCAATGAGTTTTGTATTAAAACACACATAATTATTTTATTTACACAAAGCTACATGTATTTGAATTTGATACTATGAACAAAGTACTATTTAAAGTTTTTGTAAGAATCCGAATGTAACATTAATTGGATTATTGAACAAGTCAACAAATGACCATTTGGATTGATAGATCTCTACTCAATATTTGCCTGCTAAAATACTACAAATATTGAATCTAAATGCTTGCAAATAAACAGTTAACTGGTATTACAAATTATGCATTATTAACCTACCACTTGATGAACTTTGGTAAACTATGGAATGTATCGGATAAGATATGTTTTCAAACAGTTTTCATGTTTCAAGTTGTGAGTTAAGAGTTTCTAGTTAAAGAATTTAAAAGTTAAGAGTAATATGGATAGTTATGTTGATTTACTTGTAATTCCTAAGTATTACTTGTCATTTTGAGGCGAAGGGAGGGTAAAAAAATGATGTTTGGTAACTTTTACCTTTGCACAGACAAAGTGTAACGTTACTAACCGTAACGTTACTAACCATGATTTTGGAGCCTAATGAAAAAAATATGAGTCAAGATGCTTTAATTATTGGCTGAAACATGTGCCAACTAACTAGAAGTAAAATGAATATGGCACTTTGTTGGAATTATCTAAGGTTTTAGAAGACTTCTCATTTGAAAACATTGATTTTTTTCCCATGTCCTTTTTTTGTAACGTTACTAACCGACAATAAAAGTTGCCATGGCGACGCGAATATTATTTCAATTGTGTTCATTTTTTTTTTGTATTATAGACCTAGGGTGGGTGAACATGTTGTAACATGATTGTGACTTGAAATGAATAGATGGTGGTGTTATAGTAGAATATGTTATGAAAATATGCTCTAAATGTAACGTTACTAACCGTGGAATTGCCCATATAGTTTAGGGCATTGAGCTCCCATGAAACTAAGCAAGGGCATCAACAACTTCTCAAAAGTGGAGGGGAGACATTGCGAGGAAGCGAAGCGACCGAGCGGGGGAGGGGGTGTCCCCCTCCCACAGTAGGGAGCTTTTGTATTTTTGGGGCATGAAATTGTGCGATTTAGTGCACACCTGAGACAGAAATTTCACGTAATATGCCATATAGAAGTATGGAACCATGGGGACAACCTGCTCTACTTTCAAATGTGGGGGGACATGATATTCCAATTTGATTTGCGTTCAGAGCATATGGACCAATTGACTGAAAGATATATTATTTCAGACTATTTTATTTTCTGTGATGGTGTGCTATAGATGAGGGTTTAATAAACTTCATTTTAGGTGTGCTTTTGAGAAATTACACTGCCCAACACATTTCGAAAGGTGAGTTCCCGCAACCGAAATGAAACTTGCAATATGAAAAACTGTATGCGCGCAAAGCGCGCGGCAAAAAAGGAGATTTACAATCCTTTTCAAACTAAACTAGAGATATCGCGAGAACAAGGCATTTTTGCACATATATCGAGTCCTGTGACCTTGACCTTTGACCTCATGAACCCCAAAATCTAATCAGATCATTGTCTCCCCAATATATACACTCATACCAAGTTTGAATTTGATCTGTCAACCGGTTCTAGAGATATCGCGAGAACGAGGCATTTTTAAACATATGGGCAATTCCGTGGTAACGGAATTACAATTCAGAGAAATTTTGCTCATTCTTTTTCATAATATGGATTAGTCCTATGACCTAAAGGCTTATCAACACTTTAATAAGTTCTGGAGATATACCTGCTGTCATATAGAAACAAAAATATGGAAATTTCATACATGAGGAAAGTGCTAGCACGTATGATACGTCGGTAACGGAATTACGGCAGAGAATGGGCCTTTTTTCCCACCTTCAACTTTCACATGAATTCCTCTGAAATTTAAAAGACATTTTGTGTAGATTTATTTTAAAATTCATTACTATGGGTGTCAACTTCATGATAACATTAATTTTTTCCTTTATGTTCATCTTGTTTGGTCGTAACTGACCATGTTTCCAAAAAAGGCAGCGGTAACGGAATTACATAAATGGTAACGGAATTACGCCTTCTGAAATTTACCTTAAAAAGTTTAATTTTTTGAATACCAGATAAGCTAAAATCCCTTTAAAATGTTATTTTTATGTTCAAACATTTATAAAAAACAAAATGCAAGATACTTTTATGCCAAATTATGAAGTAATATATGAATACGCACGCTTAATTTGTTAATTTGGTAACGCAGTGTGAAATTTTTTTAAAAAATAACTATTTGTATTTGTGAAATTCAAGTCAGTCTTCGTTTACATAGTCCTTGTTATCAAACTCTGCAGTCCTGGCTCAAATCAATGGTCACATATTTCTCTATTTATACTAGAAAGCTATCTAATGAACATGGTAACGGAATTACACTAGTAACACTGCTTTGTCAATTATCCACAAATTCTTCTAAACTATACGTATCTATTGGATAAATATCACTTCTACCAAAGTATTTCATACACATATACTACAAAAACACTTTTTTGATCATGTACACTTCCTTATATTATGCAATTTGGACAAAACAGATTGGGAAGCAAGTGCTTAGCAGAACAATAATTCAAAGTCAGATGTCAAATGATGCATGTATCAAGGGTAACATGAATTGCTTGAAGTATATCATGCAATACACAATGTGTACAACTTGATATTAGAATTCAGAAAACCCTGGGAAGACTTATACATTGGACATGTACTAACAAAGTATGTAACCATGCTGGTAAGTTTAAAGGGGACCACCAGGCAAAGGACAACACATTATTATATGTTTTGGTACCGTTTTGTGATATCAAATAGATACCCGACATTTTGCAAAGGGTTGTGTAATTCATAAACAAATCAATTAATTTCCACCACTTACGGAACCACTGCTATTTCCTGGTTCCATACGGGCCAAGCATTTGCGAGTGCGCCAATGCTTTCACGCGTACATCAATAGAATCCCGGATGATTCGTTCGCTCTGCACAGAGCGCTCTGGCTCTGCACGCATATAGTCTTCGCAATTCAGACCGCATGAAAGCATGGTTGAGAATGGTGATGCTTTTTCCAATTATATAGCTTGTTGAAGGAATGGAATACTAAAGATGTTACCTTTCTATAATAAGAATATTATTTTTGGGTGGTGGTACCCTTTAATGGCCAGCACGGATAGGGTTCAATCCTATTGTCTGAATGTTAATACCAATAATTCTGGGAAGTTAAAAGCCAGGAAACTAATTAGTATGTTATGAGTAATTATATGAAGGAAAGTGTATCTCTTCTGTCCATTTGTGGCTCATTGAGGGTATCTATGATATGCTATTAGACCTGTAAATAATGTCTACCTGTATGCCATCTACTAAATTTTTCTAAATTAAACTCATCCATCTGATCAAAATCACTACTGAAAAATACTACCAAGACACTTTTTTGATCATGTACACAAACTTGATGCAATTTGGACATAATAAATTGTTAGAAGCATGTACAAGAACATTAATTTATAGTCGGAGATCAGGTGATACATGTATCAGGGGTACAATTAATTGTTTGTAGTATATTATGTAATGCACAATGTGTACAACTTGATATTAAAGATGTTCAAGTTTTAAAAATCCTAAACTTATTTATAAATTGTACTAACAAATTATGTTACAATACTGACAAGTCAAATGGCCAGCAAGGATAGAAGTCAATCTTATTGTCTGAACTTTAATTCATCAGCAATAATACTGGCAAGCTACATTTTAAAGCCAGTGAATAAGTTAGCATGATACATGCATTTATATGAAGGAGAGTATATCTATTCTGTCTGTTTGTGGCTCTTTTACATATCTAAGACCTGTGAATAATGTAATTGGCCCGAATTCTCAAATCAGTAGCTCAACTTGAGCTTGGCTTAAAAAGACAAAACCTACCGGTAACAATATTCACCAGTAGACCTACATGTATTGTGTAGTTCCTGTATGGTGCTATAATATTTGAATGGTTTCCTTTCACTATCTAGTCAATCCCTTGAGTTCTGATATTAGGCAACAGGGCAATGGGCCCTTTGAAATATAGCCGAAGTATAGTCTGTCATCAGCCCAATTGTGTCTGGATCATCCTGGACATTTGCAGGTGACCTCTTATAATATTGACAGAATTTCAAAGGGCCCATTGTCTTAATGCTTTTAAGCAGAAGCAAGGGATTGACTAGATGAAACTTTATACTCAATACTCCTGCTGGCGCAAAGTGGTACTGGTAGTCTTGGTCTTTTTAGACCAATCTCAAGTTGAGCAACTGATGAGATTTCAAGCCAAAGTCATCTACTATGTGGCCAACCATACATGTACTTCTCTGGTACTGTTTGCTTCAATAATTTGACAGTAATGTTACTATCCACAGCTTCTATCACTTGGCCAATTACTTTTTTGGCATTGATTTCTTTGCAGTGTTGAACTACCACCCATTTCAATTTGAGGTCCTCCATGCCGCTGCTGATGACATTGCTAATATAGACTGTGTTGTTGCTTTTTCCTCTGTTCTGAGTGTTCTTGCTGTTATCTTGGACACTATCTTCCTCAATACTACCTGCAGTCTTAAACCCCTTTTTAATTGGAGAACGTGTTTTCTACCTCGCTTTTACCCGGGTGAGATTTCCATAAAAACAGTAGGAGGTCATGTCGTAAAACACGCAGTGAGAGGTTGTGCAGCATTTTTAATCAAAAGTGTTTCTCCGAGTCACTCGGGTAGGTTACTATAGCAACCGCACCTCTCTCATCATGCGACCAGCTGGCGTGACATGTGCTAATCGGCGCGCGCTGGTATACGTTATATAGCGCGGGAAATTTTGACGGTCAATTCATATCGGGTATATATACAACAGGCAATCGGGAGCGCAATTGTCAGTCTACTATAGTCACGCTAGTTTTTTTTTTCGCTGCATAATTATAGCGGTTTATACCGGTTTATATTCCTTACACGTACGGTACGAATCTATTATTCTTCAATCCGACTTCAAACTTCAACAGTAATCATGTATTTGCGGTGGGTAGCCATAATGCTACTGTTCCGTGCAATTCACAGCATGCAAACTTGTTCCAATTTTTATATTCATAGTATTATAACTTGTATTATTTGGGCAAATTTAAGTCTAAAATTAGGAGTATGTGGAATAATGTTTGTGTGTGAACTTACAGCAGTTTAAATTGGCAACCTTGTTTACAAGAGTACCACATGTTCCCGATCCAAAACGCGATCGCTGCAATGTTTACATTTTTTACGGCCATGACGTCATCTACCCGGGTAACGTTCTGCGCGCTTTTTAATACAATGTTTATCAGCTTAACATCCTGACAACGTCCTGACGTTACCTCGCTATTACCCTAGCCCGACTAGGTTGAATCCTACCGCGCTGTTGTCAGGACGTTACCTCGATTGGACCTTTTTAATACAAACGCGGTAGAATGTCTTCCTGACAACGTCCGGACGTTACCGCGACTATTTTCCTCAATTAAAAAGGGGTTTTAGACTTCAACAAGGGGAGGGTGTTGGGGTTGGGTGATCTATTTTTTATTTTCTTGCCAAAGACTGCAAGATTTTGTTTGTTTATACTTTGTGAAAACTATGCCTGACATATGTTTAATAGATAAACTGTTTCTCAACTATTTTTATGGCAAAAGAACAGAAGGTCATAAGAGAGGATCTATCTCATTTGATATCTTCCTTTATATTCATAATTTGTTTTTTACTCATCAGAAGTTGGATTTTGTTTTCCCCCCTGTATAGCAGGTGGAGTTCCTTTCTTTCAAAAACTTCCTACCCACTTTGAAGTCAAATTAATGTTGCGTCCCCTACCGATGTAATTCCGTTACCGGTGTAATTCCGTTACCATGTAATTCCGTTACCGATGTTTTCATAGAAATGGGTGAAGATATTAAAGAATTGGGTGTTTGGGATTTCAAGGACTCATGTTTTAGCATTGGATTTACAATTACAGAATAATTCGTCAATATTAAAGTTCTTTAAAAAAACTTTCTTGGAATTTCGGTAACGGAATTACATACAAATTGGAGTAGATTTGGTCATTCTGTCCAGCAAATATTGGTTCCGGTTGGAACAAGTGCTTTACAAAATAAGAAGATTATCCATATACTAGTATAACTGCAAAGTATACAAAGGAATAAGTTCAGGGATCAATGATTTATTGATTTGGTATTGAATTTAGTCATTTTTTCAATTCTGAAGCCTAGAAAACCCAAAAAGTTCAAACACTGCTTTCAGAAAAACAGATTAAGTTATTCACAAACGGTCTTCTATTCACTAATATATAGGACGTTGTCCACCCAAAACATGCTTTGAAATTGTATTTCATAAACTTTTAAATTTTCCATTTTTGGCCTCTCTCATCCGGAATTGCCCATATATTGAGTCCTGTGACCTTGACCTTTGACCTCATGAACCCAAAAATCTAATCAGATCATTGTCACCCCAATATGTACACTCATACCATGTTTGAAATTGATCCATCAACCGATTCTAGAAATATCGCGAGAACGAAAACGAGAGGTACGTACGGACGTACGTACGTACGGACGGACGGACAACCCGAAAACATAATGCCTCCGGCCACTCCGTTGGCGGAGGCATAAAAACAGCTATTTTGGAGATTAGTTATTGATAAATGTGTCTTTCCCCTCTTTGGCATTATATCACTCAATTTTTTTCTTCCTCCTTTTCGAAATTATTGGGGGGGGTGAAACGATATGCTCGCCCCCCAATATTTTCATTGGGGGGGGGCGACTGCCCCCCCTGCCCCCCCAGGATCGACGCCCCTGGCTCAAAGAAAACAAAACAGTTGATAATTGTTTTAATATCAGACATCGCAATGATAAATAAGAAAGAAAAAGATTATGTGACCATTATTTGTAAGAAGAATTAGGGACTCTTAGTGCATCAAAGTGACTTTCAAGTTTCAAGACACAAATCCAAAAATGCAAGTGAACTAAAGGGAAAGCTTGACTTTGATCCATTCTAAAAAGAAGACTTTTTAAAGTAGTTAAATAAGAAAGAAAAAGAAAATTAGCTGTAAAAGAATGACTCTTTTCCAGAACTCTCAAATTGAAGGGGAAAAAAGAGGAAAAGTGAATATTTGCTGGATGTTTATGTATTGCATGTTCCAAGAGCTCGCATCAGAGCTTGAATGAAATATTTTTTTGGTTTTAAAGATGTATGTGATGTAACTAACCATGAATGATATGTTAGGTTAAAAATTTTGCTCATTTTACTTTATAAAATCATGATGATTGGTTTAACTTTAAGTCCCAAATTACACTTGTCACACGAATCACACTCATGTGTCACGCGCGAGTCACATTTTCAAATGGCGATTGACTTAAAACGAAAAGTCAAGGGATAATGAAATTTTGTCTTATTAAATTGCCAAATGTCTCAAAATGAACTCCAGAAAATTTGGTGTAAATGGGACAAGTACTTTCATACGAAAATCCAGTCAAGTACAGTAAGGTCAGAAGAAACCTTCAATAGTGTCGCATCACGCGGGTCACAACAACAAAAAAGTGACATATCTCCAACAAGAATGACTTAAAATCAAAGATTTCTGTTTACTAATGTGTATGGTCAATACATTGATTCAAATATAATAACAGGTCTGCAAATTAAAGTTTTCAAGTACTTAACCTTAAAGGGATAGTTGAGTTCTGGTAAGGAGAGTACAGTTTTAGTGAAACTGAATTTTAGTAACCAAAACCTGCATCATTACATTACAAACTAATAGTTATAACTAGAAAGGAACACAAAATTACAAATGACGTAGTAAAGATCATGTTATCATTCAAAAAGAGCCGTTAAAACGTAAGAGGGCGCTCTCTAAACACTCATTGGTTTCAACCATTTTGAATAAAATATTGTGCATGTGATGCTTTGTTGAAATAGTGATTAGATAGAGAAATAACCAACAACTATTTAAATACCTATTTTGTAACTTTTTGAAAAGAGGAAGCATTTTTTTGAATTTTTAACGGCTGGTTCAAAATTCTCTAATAAACCCGGGGCCCCGGGTTTATTACAAATTGTTATATTTATGGATATTTCAGCCGTTTCTGAACCGATTTTGATCAAACAAAGATGATTTTATTGTTTAAATATTATGCTCTTTCAAATTTTACACTCAGTTTTTCATTACCTCACAAACCAATTAAGTAGTCTAGCGCCCTCTCTACCAAAACTCAACTTTCCCTTTAAAGTGATCCAGGTAAAGTGTCAGATATTGCACAAAATGACATTTGAGACTTCAATCCTATATCAATATCATTGTAAAATACAATTGAAAGATTTGTGAAAGTTTGAAAGAAAACAAACACTGTTAACCTAGTGAAAAAAACGAATATTGAGTTCATATTTTATCACCGAATACTGATGGGCTGCCGTACATTTGTCGCAGTAATAATCATTCGTTGACGATATCCGCACCCATGTATGTTTACAGATGGTACAGAATTCATTGAATTTGCGCGCGCTCGGCTCAAAGTTCAGTAGGGTCGGGAATGTTATGTTTGCCACGCGCGCTGGCCGGACGTGTTCAGCTATGGCAATTGCACTTTTTATCAAAAGCATTGGCAACGCTTTTCAAATAATGATTTTCAATGATAATTATCTTCATACTAAAGGGACATTTGAACAAATCGAACCCTATTTTATTCTTCTCTTACCATAAGCTAAACAACACGGCAGAAGAGAAACGAGGAAGCTCCAATTTTTTTTTTTTGTGGAGTTGGACACTTTACCTGGATCACTTTAACAAGTTGGAATTTTGTCACGCGAGTCACAATGGAATGGCTCTTATGGTGCTCTGGTTCGTAAAGTTATGAACCAGAGCATTATAAAACTGACTGCCTATTGGAAAAAAAATGTATTCGGATGGGCATATCTCGGCCAATATTTAATTTTACATATCCAATTGATTTTCAAAATTTTAAATGAAGAAAATGAAGTTCAAATTAAGAAATTCTAAAATTTTATTTTGTTTTAAGTCACAGCTTCTGTGCTTCAAATTGTTTATCAAGCTTTTACTTACACTATGAGCAGAAAACATTATGATCGCCGGTTCTTGTGCCTTCATGAATAAAAACCATTTTTTTGTATCGTGAATAGCGGGCCTTCAGTATACTGCAATATAACGTTTTGAATTTTTAATGACCCTTATGTGTCATGATATTGATAAACGTGTTCATAAAAGTAATACGTGTAGATGGGGGGGTGATTCTACAGAAAATGTGCCTAAATGATGGTTCAGATAAGTGTATTTCGTGACTTGTCATAGATCGCAACTCGGCAATCGATCACAACTCTTTATGCGAAATTTCCCCCCCCCCCCCCCCCCCGTCTCCCTTTGTTTACCTTGACCTTGGATTGGGTCACTTCTATCCAAGTTGACATCTACAGCTTCTTCTGTTCCTCTCAGACCATATGATGATGATGATGCATCACTTTGAGACTCTCTGCAAATATCCTTGCCTTGCTCCTCTTCGTTGAGTTCTGCTTTAATCTGTATCAAACTTGTGATTTCTTTCTGTTTCTCATGATATGACAGCTGTGATTCCATCCAACTTTCTTCACTAACTTCCCCATCAACTCCTGCTGAATGATCCTGATCAGTCCAATCTCCTGTTCCAATCACATCCGTGGATGCTGTACCACTTTGAAGTTCTCCACAATTCGTTGTTGAAACATCCGTGAAAATTTCCTTGCAGAGTTCCTCTTCACCGAGATGTGCTATTGTTTTAACAAAATTTGTCTTGCCTATCTGTTTCTCACGAGACGGTTGTTGCGATTCCATGACCATGGCACTTACATTTCCTTCACCCAAATCACCATCCTCTTTTGCTGCTAAATGATCTTGGTCGCGATCGGTCCTGTCTTCATTTGGCTTCATTTTGAAAGACCCATGTGCACAACTTTTATATTTTTATTTCATGTTTACAAGATTATGGGGTTACATCAGACAGTTAGATTCTGTGCTCAAAAGTGTTCTTTACAATTTTAAAAAAAAAGCATCAACCGACGATATCTGGGCAGTTTGTCTTTTTACAATTTTGTTGCACAGTTGCGGTCTCTTTACAGTTTCAACACACAATCCTTCCTTCTACAAGCTGATCAAAAGACGGCCATTCCAATAATTGTCATGATGCAAACAGGTCTGCTACCAGTACCAGTACCATGAATAGGTCAAGGACAATGGCAGGCTTCCCGGACGAGTCCTGTTCTCTTAAGCTCTTTTACTAGGTCTAGGTTTTGGACTTGGTCTTGGACTTGGTTCGGAATTGGTTGACTGAAAATGTGAGTGTGATGCAGTGACAGTTTCATCCCATCTGCAAAAAAAAAAAACATTTATGATACAGTTACTGAGCTAGCTCTCGTTTAATGTTAAAATGGATTCTGATGTAAGAAAATATAACTAATTTAATACCACATGCATGTCACGATCGAAACGAAGCGACAGACCAGTCTAGGCCAGTAACTCTAGTACATGAACTTTACTTCAGTTTCGTCACTTCGCGCCATACCTGTTCTGTCATGTGTAAAATACTGTCTTTGTAAACGTATGTTACACATGCATGACACCGCACACTACGTGGTAGGCCTACCATTGTGTTCTAGTCCCAGAAGACTAAAGGTAGAGACATTTACATTAACATTTGGACGTTTTTTTTTAACATGTCATACCTTTAGTCCTAGTCCATAGTGTACACGTTCTGTATCTAGCCACTTATCCACCCAAAAAACCCTCCAATTTGGTTGGAAATATTTCGGCTACTCACCTGAATTTTCACGACTAGGCAGATGTTTACTCTCTTTCTGCAATTGTGCTGTCCCAAATACGTTTACAAGTTGTAATTCTCGTAAAATTAACAATTTTCCGAGGTAAACACAGCCCGATGTTTGTTGACCAAGAATTCACGTAACATGCTATTCAACGCAATTGCACAATGTAGTATTGTATTCGCCGTGTATAGACATTTGCATAACACACACGGCTCGCGAATATAATACCGTTGCATGTATAACCTGCACGCGCGCGCGCCGTATCCTCTAATACCATAGAAGTATGAATAAACGAACCAACCCGTTTATAACTAGAAGGCTCACTTAACGCGCGCAAGTCACGTGTCCCATAGACTTTGTACATGGGCAACATGGCGGAGTGAACCGATTTTTGAAGCTCCCGTAGCCCACTTCTCTACGTCATCGCGTAGTGACCTAGAAATACTGGACCAATCATCATGCTATGCAGTGCGTAGACTATCGCGCCTATTTTCCTGCGCACTGTCCTAGATTTCATCACGCTTATGAGAACAATGGGAGCCATTGTGACGTATGCATATGAACTTGTTTTATTGACCTCGATCCCGTGACGACGCGTTTGAACTACTCTGTGATTGGTTAACTGTAGTTCCCAAGTAGCCCATAATGCAACCAGTTGTGGGCTCTTCCGGTGAGCAAAAATCGCTGCACTCTGGCAGCAGTGACACCCCCCTGTCTAATACTGCATAGAGGATACGGCGCGCGCGCGCGTACAGGTTATACAAGTACATGCAACGGTATTATATTCGCGAGCCGTGTGTTATGCAAATGTCGGTACACGGCGAATACAATACCTACATTGTGCAATTGCGTTGAATAGCATGTTACGGGAATTATTGGTCAACAAACATCGGGCTGTGTTTACCTCGGAAAAGTGTTAATTTTACGAGAATTACAACTTGTAAACGTATTTGGGACAGCACAATTGCAGAAAGAGAGTAAACATCTGCCTAGTCGTGAAAATTCAGGTGAGTAGCCGAAATATTTCCAACCAAATTGGAGGGTTTTTGGGGTGGATAAGTGGCTAGATACAGAACGTGTACACTATGGACTAGGACTAAAGGTATGACATGATAAAAAAAAACGTCCAAATGTTAATGTAAATGTCTCTACCTTTAGTCTTCTTGGACTAATTGTGTTCTATACCGCTAGCGTCCGGTCGTAACCATTAACAACTCATTGTCAACTGGGTCAAAGTGAATTCGCCAACACCCCTCGCACAATCAATTGCCCCGCCGAGCGAAAAAATAACGCACTACGGCAATGTGATTCTGTATGCTATACACAAACGGTGTAGGTGGTAGTGCTGGTGCTTCGCGCGCGCGCGCCGCGAAGTGCAGTGTGGCAGTCATGGACTAAACGAAAATAACAACACGATTTACAGTATATGGGACTAAAGTAAATAATGAATAAACCTACTTCACATCGAGACCAGTCATCCCCTACAAAATAACTTCACTTATGACGATTTCCACATACGTACACATACACAAAAACTTCTCATGGCACACACAACACGTTTTCATACTTAATTATACCTACTTTGAACACTTTAAACGAATGAGTCAGACGGGTCCAAAACTCCAAACTAGCAGATACTAGGTAGAGTGGCTTCAAATAGTAAGTTAATAAAATTAAAAAATTAAAAATTAGTTTTTTTAAGAATTCCGCTGATTCTGCAAATTTATTATACCATCATTTGCAAAAGTTTAAGACCACCCTTCCAAAATGCAATAGCTCAAAGAAAAAACAAAGTTAAACATATTTATTTTGCAGACATACTTTTATTTTCAACGCATAACCTTTGTATCACACTTGAACTGCTCTTTCAAGTGTGATACAAAGGTTATGCGTTGAAAATAAAAGTATGTCTGAAAAATAAATATGTTTAACTTTGTTTTTTCTTTGAGTTATTGCATTTTGGAACGGTGGTCTTAAACTTTTGCAAATGATGGTAGTCTTCGTCAAATCATCAACTGAACCTTTTTTTTAATTCAATTCAAGTTTGACCAAACATAACATAAATGACAATAGCACAGTTGGTTATAAACATGTGGTTTCAGACCCCGGGGGGGGGGGGGGGGCACTCATGTATAATGTAAGACGGGTATGTGCCGCTTAAAAGAACACCCGATCGCTGCTCTAAAGATACCCGATTTTCAAAAATTGCTGCTCCGGACCCCCGGAATGACTTGGCTAGCTAGCCAAGTCATTCCGGGGGTCTATAGTTAGTAGCGCCAAGTCCATTATTCTTCTTCTAGTTCGGCTCCATAGACCCCCGGAATGACTTGGCTATGTATTTGACTAGCGCCAAGTCCATTATTCTCTTCTAGTTTGGCTCCTTGGACCACCATTTGAGCCTTTTTGAGGGTTTCCGTAGGTCTTTGGTAGCCGTCCAAGTCTATGTATTTTGTAGTTTTAGTCTGCTCCTTAGACCCTTAACTCCCGTTTCAGGGTTTTTGTAGCTCCAAAGACTCTATATTTTGTGCTTGTAGTCAGCTCTTCAGACCCCCATTTCAGAGTTCTGTGAGGCACACCCCCGTCAAAAAATAATTCGAGTGCCCCCCCCCCCCCGGGTTTCAGACCCGTTTCAGACAGTAGTGGTAGTGGCGTGGGGGGGGGGGGGGGGCGTTATTTAGTGGACCAAAAGGGTGGGGGTGTCGGTGTATAATTTTTTAGGGGGGTTTGTCGGTTAAGAATTTCCGAAAGAGGCTATAAATTTGAAGGCCGAGACCCCTTGGTTTTTTTGCAAAGTGGGGTTTGAACCGCCCAAAACAGCCCTTTTTCATCAAAGAGAAGGGGGGTTGAACCCCCTCTCCCTTCCCCCCCCCCCCCCCCCCCCGGCCAGGTATGTCTATGGTTTCAGACCTCATAGAGTAAAACTTTAGAGCCTATTTTTATTTTTGTAAATAAATCATAACAATTGGCAAAAGAGCATGGTTGATTGGTCATGCATTCACGGACTTTGATGTCAGTCTTCAGGCTCAATATTGTTTGCGATGATTTCCAGGTCATACAGTATCGTTTTGTTTTTTAAAGGGATCTAGTAACTTTGCTGACATGTGCAAATGGTTAACGAATTGTTGATACAATGTTCACTGTTGTGTCCACTAGGTAGGCTATTGTGTGAACATTTTAAGTTATCAAATGGATGTTATAAAGCCGAGTTATGAGCAAAAAATGCAGAGTGATGTGATCACATTGTACTGGTACATGGTTGCGACTTTCCAGTGGATAGTTTAACATCTGAGCACTTCAATCATGAATATATTAACGAAAGGGAAATTTGACAAACTCAAACATGTCCCATGCTTCTATTAATATGAAAACAACAAGGTAGGATCAGGATGCAGTGGCGTAGCTACGGGGGGGGGGGGGGGGCACGGGGGGCACGTGCCCCCCCCCCCCCCCCAATAATTTCGAAAAAACAATAGAAAACATAAGGGGACATTTTTTGAAAAAACAAAGAAATACATAAGGTGTGCCCCCCCCCCCCCCCCCCCCCCCCCATCAGTCCGACCACGCTACGCCACTGTCAGGATGGAACCGCTAGAATTCCAATTGGATGTTGAGAATTTGGACGATGTAACTAGATCCCTGTACGTTTGAAACTGTGTGTACACACGATGGCGAAGTTATGGGGGTACCCCCTTTCGTCAATAATATTACAAAACATTAAAGGACAGTCGGTTTAAAACCAAAGACAAACATAAAGTGCCCCTCCCCCTGCCATCAGTCCAAATAAGCTATGCCACTAGATATAAATGATGTTCTTTTTGCTTCTAATTCTGTGGCTGTATGTTCGATTATGTTAGATAATAACAGACTTAGATTTCATTTCAAATATTTAAAAAAAAGTCAAATAAATTTCATTCAGCGCACACTATTAAAGACAAACAAAAGTTAACTCAAAACGGGTCATCGAATCGTTCTTCAAAACATGTTTCTTTTTATTTCTCCCAATTAAAAATGCTTTCGCAGTATTCACATGACAAGTACATTGACATAAATATTATACATTATTATGAATACGACATTGCTGTAGTAATTAAAAAGTATTAAGTACACATGCAGTATGAAATACAATGCAATTGTACACCGTTGAGTGCGCTATATGGCAGTAAGAATGCATTGCTCTTGAGGGAGCTGAACGTGCACATATTAACTTTGATGGGAAATAATTGCAAGTGCGTGTCTACGCTGTTTAAGCTTTAGGTACCTACTAAGTTAACCCTAGTTAGCAACTAAACACTTAACTTTGCCATCACTTGCCTACCGACGCCATAGAGCAGATAATTATGATCCAGGGATAACAAATAATACAGTCTTGACGATCTTCACCCATCAACGCTGTTTGATATTTCATCCGGTAGCAGAACTACCGTGTATCAAACAAATAAAAATACAATCGGACTTTCTGCAACGATAACTTTAAAGATAGTATGATCAATCATAATGTTATTTCAGGGTATGTAACCATAACTTATTACCTACATTTTGCAGAAAATCCTATTCGATTTGTTTGAGTGGTCATGTAGAAATAGGGATCTTTGTAAATCATGTCATGGGTCCGTTTCTTCCAGGTTTTGTAAGGAGACGCGTTGTCCATATTGTGTTCATGCCTATAGCCCGGCGCAGACAGAGCCGACTCGACCCGATCCGACTGGTTTTCAGTCAGGCTTGAGTCAGTTTTGCTCAGTCGGAGCCGATTCAATATGTTGAATCGGCATCGAATGACCTCTGACTGGCACTTGATTGACAAAACCGGAGTCCTGGGAAAACCAGTCGGCTCTGTCTGCGCCGGGCTTTACAAGTACGAAGTTGTTCATTGTGTTCTCTCATAAAAATATCTTTTGAGAAAGTAACTGCTTGTTTCCTTTCATTTTCAACTAAAGAACTAAATAATGAATGAAATTAAGTAAAAGGGAATCATATTCATATAAGCATGATTCCATTTTACTTAATTTCATTCATTATTTAGTTCGTTAGTTGAAAATGAAAGGAAACCAGCAGTCACTTTCTCAAAAGATATTTTTGTGAGAGAACACAACGAACAACTTCGTATTTGTAAGGCATAAACACAATATGGACAACGCGTCTCCAGTGGCGGATCTACGGTTTAGGGGGTTTAACCCCCCCCCCCCCCCCCCCCCCCCCCCTTGGGCTGCCAAGTGAAAATGTATCGGTGAAAAAAATGAGAGAAAAAAGTGAAGAAAAAAAATCACTTACGGGGGTTCAAAATAGCATCGTGGACGATGCTCCGCAGCGTCATTGGGTCAACCCCCCCCCCCCCCCCCCCCTTAGCAAAAAGCTAGATCCGGCCCTGGTCTCCTTACAAAACCTGGAAGAAACGGACCCATGACATGATTTACAAAGATCCCCATTTCTCCATGACCACTCAAGCAATCGAATAGGATTTTCTGCAAAATGTAGGTAATACGTAATAGTTTCATTTCATACTCTGAAATAAAATTATTATTATTATTATTATTATTATTATTATCTTTAAAGTTATCGTTGCAGAAAGTCAGATTGTATCTTTTTTTTTAGACAAACGGTAGAGGTCACCAGTATAAACTGCAGGAGAAACACGTCAACTTAAAGTTGAGGCAGTGTTCTTTTTTAACAGAGAGTGATAAACGAATGAAACAGTCTAAAGAACTAAATAATGAATGAAATTAAGTAAAAGGGAATCATATTCATATAAGCATGATTCCATTTTACTTAATTTCATTCATTATTTAGTTCGTTAGTTGAAAATGAAAGGAAACCAGCAGTCACTTTCTCAAAAGATATTTTTGTGAGAGAACACAACGAACAACTTCGTATTTGTAAGGCATAAACACAATATGGACAACGCGTCTCCAGTGGCGGATCTACGGTTTAGGGGGTTTAACCCCCCCCCCCCCCCCCCCCCCCCTTGGGCTGCCAAGTGAAAATGTATCAGTGAAAAAAATGAGAGAAAAAAGTGAAGGAAAAAAAATCACTTACGGGGGTTCAAAATAGCATCGTGGACGATGCTCCGCAGCGTCATTGGGTCAACCCCCCCCCCCCCCCCCCCTAGCAAAAAGCTAGATCCGCCCCTGGTCTCTTTACATAACCTGGAAGAAACGGACCCATGACATGATTTACAAAGATCCCCATTTCTCCATGACCACTCAAGCAATCGAATAGGATTTTCTGCAAAATGTAGGTAATACGTAATAGTTTCATTTCATACTCTGAAATAAAATTATTATTATTATTATTATTATTATTATTATCTTTAAAGTTATCGTTGCAGAAAGTCAGATTGTATCTTTTTTTTTTAGACAAACGGTAGAGGTCACCAGTATAAACTGCAGGAGAAACACGTCAACTTAAAGTTGAGGCAGTGTTCTTTTTTAACAGAGAGTGATAAACGAATGAAACAGTCTACCCTTGTATGTTGTAGAAAGCTCGTCCATGAATGTTTTTAAATCCAATTCGGAGAGATTTTGGTCTGTAAAAAGAGACAAATTTAGTCCTGATGAAGGTTTTGCCTGCCCAAGTTCATCATCTGCTGTACAGCGTCACTAATCGCACAGAAGTTCAGACGTACTCTGATTTCAACGAGGGGCAAATAAGTTTGTAAGAGTGTATAAGCCCACATCCAAGGTATTATATACAAACAAAAGAGGTTTTTGCTGATAATTTAATCATTATTTCAACATCATATCACATTCACATTTTTATGAAAAATGTTTTAGAGAGCCAATTTTGTGTAATGTTTTTTTTAATGATAACAGGCTTTATACTTAGTCGTTTGTAATTTGTTTTACCTATGGTAGATTTATAATTATTCGTTTGTAATGTTATGGTGCAGGTTTTGGTTACTTATTTAGTTTTACCAAAAGGGCAAACTGTACTCTCTTTACCTAAACTCAACTATCCCTTTAAATTAAATGGCATAGAGAAAGGGGTTACGCCCCCCCCCCACCCCCAAGTTTGAAAATAAAACAATAGGAAACATGATAAGGGGACATTTTTGTGTCTCCCCCCCCCCCCCCCCCCATCAGCCCAACCACACCTTGCCACTGTAATTTATAAACATCTTCATAACCTACATAACTTTGATTTATGATGAATTTGAAAATCTTAATATTCCATTGTTTTTTATCTATTTATAATATGTAATTTTACACTCTACAAAAGAGAAACCAAATCGAGCACAGAATAAAAGACTCAACATTCATATCATACAAAACATTCAAATGTCAGTGATCAATAATAAATTATGCACATACAAAATGGCAGCCTCTAAATCGTACCATATGTAACCATAATAACCCATTTGTATTGCAACATAATACTCAACATAATACATTCATTATGAGTACAGTAGAACCTATTTATAACGAGCTCTTTTATAATGAGCTACCCGAATATGATTTCACAGGTCCAGGTTATATTATGTTTTGCTGTTTCACGCCTCTGATATCATAATTTTGATTCAATCGACCCAACATGCTAGTTTTAACAGGGTTTCACCGTTATTTCCAAGTAAAATCAGTGTATAATTAGAGTTCCAAGGCAACCTTTTTCATTGCTCAAAAATTCAGAACCTCTATTATATAAACGTGGCACAAGCCCAAGAATATTACAAATCGGAATTTCATGGGAAAGTCCCCCATGCGTGGTCCTTTGTGGCTCGATGGGTGAGCACTGGTCTAATGGGGTCTAGCGATCCGGAGGGTTAATTTAGGGTACTTCTGCTAGGACTGTAGTGTGTTCTGATTGAAAATGGGTTTAATGGTACCTGGTTGGAAGCTTTGCGTTCATTACCTCCATGTTCAAGATTGATAACTGGTGCATTTCCCATGTACACATTTAGAGCACTTCTATGACTGTACTGATTGAACACGGGTTTAACCATTACAGGTCGAAATCTCTGCGCTAGTTAAGAAATTGTTCAAAATTGATTACCGGTGTGTATTCTCATGTGCACATTTAGGGTACTTCTATGACTTTACCGATTGGTCACAGGTTTAACCGCTGAAGTACAGCGCTTTTTACGTACATGTTAAGGATTGATTACCAGTATGTTTCCTCATGTGCACATTTAGGGTACTTCTATGACTGAATTTTTTTGAACACAGCTTACAGGCAAACAGTCTTTCCCCCGTGTGACTCCTCATATGTTGAACAAGACCTTTCTTATTCTTGTATGACTTCGGACACATCTCACAAACAAAATGTCTGACACTACTATGCGCCTTCATATGATTCCTAAGGTGATTTTTCGTCTTGAAGGTTTTTGGACACAGTTGACAAGCCTGGGGTCTTTCATCTGTGTGCGACACCATGTGCAACTTACACTCATTTGCCCGTATGAATGCTTTCTGACACACACCACAGACGTGAGGTTTTTCATCTGTATGTTTCCGCATGTGTGCTTTGAGGTAACTTTCCCTTTTGAATACTTTTGAGCACATGGTACATTCAAAGTCTATTCCATCGTCGTGTACCACCATGTGCCCGTCCAGACTTCCTTTTGTCCTGAAAGCTGCCGCACAGATGTGACACAGGTGAGGTCTTTCGACTGGACATGGATGTGTCTGTAAATGCTCGACCAAGTCATTCTTTGTGTCAAATACTTTTGGACAGAAATTGCATACGTGTTTCACATCGGTATGCGTTCTCATGTGCTGAGCACGGATAAAGGGACGTGAGAACGTTTTCGAACACAAGGAACAAGCAAAGGGTCTTTCCCCATTGTGCGTCCTCATGTGAAGTTTCAGTTTTGACCGGTGTTTGAATGTTTTGGGGCACAGGTCACACGAGAAGGGTCTTTCGCCAGTATGTATCAGCATGTGTTGGGCTAATTGACTCTTAGCAGAGAATCCTTTTGGACACAGGTCACAAGGGTGAGGTCTTTCAGCAGCATGTGTCATCAGATGAATGTTGCGGTCCTTTCTCAGCTCGAAGGTTTCCGAGCAATAGTCGCAAGCATAGGGTTTGTCACATGTATGTGTTCGCATGTGATCGGTCAGATACTTCTTGTTCGTGTATCCTTTAGAACACACGTCACAGATGAAACGTTTTTCCCCAGTATGTGTCAGCATGTGTTTCTTAAGGTCATGTGATCGCTTGCTTGTTTTTGAACACACGTCACAAGCATAGAGTTTTTCACCATGTGTACTCTTTGTGTGTTTATAAAGGTCCTGCTTTTTCTTGAAAGCTTGTGAACACATATCACAAGCATAAGGTCTTTCACCAGAATGTGTCGACTTTTGTGAATTGAGATCGGAGTTACGCTTGAATGCTTGTGAAACTGAAGAGTTTTCACTTGAATGTGTCCTTTGCTCATAAACCTCAAGATCCCCACCTTTCTGGCATTCGTGTGGACTAGTATGGTTTGTCGGCAGATGAGATTCTTTCTGGCTAAGAGTTTCATGGTTATCTTTGGGTATTTCACATTCCACTTCACTCTTCATAAATCGATTCCAATTAGAAATGTCAAATCTGTTCTGAAGTTCCTCACTAACACGAGTAAGGCGTTCTAAATCTAATCTTTTCACCAAAACTGTTAGCCTCTTTAATCTAACAATATCTTGGACATGTGTGGCGTCGACTGGCACTTTATCCAATTGCGAAGTATCACAAGCATGGTCCCTTTGCTGGTAAGAGATCCCTGCAAATAAAAAACAAAGAAAATGGAATGTTCATTCTTAGTATAATGTAGTGTTAATGTATGATTAACAGATCTAGGTATTCAGTGACGGCAAACCATAAGTTAGGCTTCATAATGTCAGTTTGTAAATCACTTTCCCCAGTTTAATTTTTTCTGTTTAATATCTCTTGTTATTCCAATACTAGAATATGGTCAGCCTGTGTAATATTTGCATCCAATATTTCTCTCTAACAAAGCAACTGACCAGAAATACAGTGTAGCCAATAATTATGTGGACACCCTGAAAAGTATGAAACTAACTATTATGATAATTTTTCAAAAATGGTCTTTTATTTTATCATGATTTCAACGAAGCAGCATCTAAAAAAACACATACAATGAATTTTAGGCAGCTTTTTACCAAGGTGTCCAAATAATTTTTGGCTACACTGTATATAACGTAATTAAGCAAATGAGCAAAGCAAATGGGATTCCAATGGGATTCGATCCCGAGACCTCCAGATTGCTAGACCGGTGCTCTTACCAACTGAGCTATAGAAAACCCTATGACGGCATTCATCCCGGAAACCCCTTAATTTTCAGAAGCTATTATAAACCTGACATGAACCCGAAGGATAGAAGTAAACTTGAGGATAAATGCAAGGGATCACCGAAGTGATGCAGCTTTTTAAAAATAATTCATTCAAACATATAGAGAAACTGACCAGAAATATGTAATGCAATTACGTTATATATTGTTTAGGTGCGCAGTCATCCTAGAGATTACACATGGCCGGGGGAATAAATCACTCCTGCAAGTTAAAGGCATATATGCGTGGGTTAATAGACGCGTGGATCCATCTTGCGCACTTTTACGCACGGTACGTAATCCCCATTGGCTCAGTTATAAGTAGCGATCGCAAACTGTCCCGCTTCCGAATACCCGAGTCAAAAATTCATAAAAAATAGTCGCGTTCGGAATGTTTGTACTAGTCGAATGGAGATCCATCAGAGATGTTTACGAGCGAAAATATCACGTAACACGCTTAACCGCAACCGACTTCAAAGTGCCGCCGTTTGATGCCTAGGTGACAGCGTGAGAAATTTGTTTGCTGCATGCAATTTCATAAGAAGGCCTTTGTTCAGATATTTCGAAGCACCTCTCTTCGATCAATCCAACACATATCGTGAGTTTACCTCGAGAGATTACGGTGGAGTCGAGTTGGAATTTGCTGACTACCCTTTATAACCCACGCATATATGCCTTTAAGGGGCATCTCTAACACACTCTGCCCGTCACATTGCACGCATGACAAAAAGATCTAGATGCAATAGACCGCTTCTGTAATGTATGCAAATAATATGCGTATGACGTCAGACAAGCTTTGGCAAGCTTAACAATAGTAACTAGGTCCGGCAAGCTCCGGCAAACTTAGCTTGCCGGACCTAGTTACTATTGTTAAGCTTAGCAACGGGTAACTCAAGTGAACGCTAGCGCGGAGCGCTAGCGTTCAAGGTCGGGCTGATAGTGCCCCCGAATTTATGATCTAATGTGCACAATAAGTGTGCTTAAAATTATACATATGATACGGTACTTACCACCGATTAGATGATACATATGTGATGCAACTATGGGGTGAATCAGAATGATGATTTTTCGCTCCATTCCGCATCAAAATGAGTGATTTATGCACATCATCGACTTCTATCTGTGTTGTATCGCGACTTCTGAACGATCGATTACCGTACGACCACTAAACGCGCGAGTCGGATCTGCCGTCTATTCGGCGGGCGCGGTACTTGAATGGAGAGTTGGAGACCGTTCGCGCGATCATCGATCGTTCAGAAGTCGCGATACAACACAGATAGAAGTCGAGGAGGTGCATAAATCACTCATTTTGATGCGGAATGGAGCGAAAAATCATCATTCTGATCCACCCCATAGTTGCATCACATATTGTATCATCTAATCGGTGGTAAGTACCGTATCATATGTATAATTTTAAGCACACTTATTGTGCACATTAGATCATAAATTCGGGGGCACTATCAGCCCGACCTTGAACGCTAGCGCTCCGCGCTAGCGTTCACTTGAGTTAAGCAACGGGGAGTCTTATGTCATACGCATAATATTTGCATACATTACAGAAGCAGTCTATTCAGACATACATAGAGCATCCATTCATTTTGTCATGCATGGGCAAGCAGTGGGCATGCATTTAGAGAAAGCCAAGTTGGGGTATAGACCTGTGAAGATTTGTTTACCTCGATTTGGGTCACTTCTATCTAAGTTGACATCCACAGTTTCTTCTGTTCCTCTCTGATCCTCGGATGCTGCGTCACTTTGAAGTGTGTCACAATTCACACTTGAAACATCTGTGAAAATGTGCTTGCAGTGGTCATCTCCATCAAGTTCTGCTTTTATCTGTATCATACTTGTCTTTTCTTTCTGTTTCTTGTGAGACTGCTGTTGTGATTCCAGACCATTTGGGATTCCTTCAAGGAAATCCCCATCCTCAACTCCTGCTAAATGATCTTGATCAGTCCAATCTCCTGTTCCAATCACATCCTTGGATGCTGTATCACTTTGAAGTTCTCCACAATTCGTTTTTGAAACATCCGTGAAAATTCCCTTGCAGTGTTCATCTTCACCGAGATGTGCTATTGTTTTAACACAATTTGTCTTGCCTATCCGTTTCTCACGAGACGGTCGTGATTCCATGGCACTTGGATTTCCTTCACCCAAATCACCATCCTCTACAGCTTCTAAATGATCTCGATCGGTCCTGTCTTCAATTGGCTTCATTTTAAAAGACTGATGCAACTTTCATATCATTATTTTACTGTTTACATGACTGGGAGTACCTCAGTACATTTCTGTGACATCACTGTTTAAACTTAAAGTTCTAATTACAATTTTTTTTTTTAAGCATCAACCGACGATATCTGGCCGGGCAGTTTTGTTGTTGCACAGTTGCGGTCTCTTTCAACACACAATCCTTCCTTCTACAAGCTGATCAAAAGACGGCCATTCAAATAAAATTAAATGTCATGATGCAAACAGCTACAGTTCTGCTACCCTGAACAGGTCAAGGACAAGGGCAGGCTCCTGGGCCGAGTCCCGTTCTCTTCCGCTTTTTGGGGTTTTAGACTTGGTTGACTGAAAAGTGACGGTTTCATCCCATCTGAAATGAAATTAAAATTAAAATAAATGTTAAAGTCGGCTCTCATTTACATTGTCATTAAATTCTGATGAAAGAAAATATTATATAATACCACATAAGCCACCCTGACACTTGCACAAATTTTGTCCCCGCATTGCCACAAAATGCGTCGTGGCAAGGCATGCCATTTAGGTGCTACATCGCGGAGCGTTTGCGACCTGTTCGCGCACTGTACACGCAGAGTTACGCACTGTCTACGCAATGCGCGGCCAATAATGGGCCGCATTGGCACACTTTGGCACGCAATGGCACTACTTGTTCACACATAGGTTAAAGTATAGTTCGCGCATTGTTCACGTCTACCGTACCGCAGTGTCACGGACACCACGCATAGTTCCTGCATCATGCGTGAAGTCGTCGGGCCAATTTTTGGTCACGCTTTGTCCCGCTTTGTGGCACGCTATAATGCATAGCCTGTCGTTTCACACCTAAAACCACCCTGACACTACCCGCCATGCCACGCATTGTTCACGAGCTGTTCACGTTGTGTTCGCGCAGTGTTCACGCAAGTGCACGCACATGGTACGAAAATTGATGCGTGCCAAATTTTTTAACATTTCGAAATTCTCTCTACGACATGGCACGCACACACACATGGCACACTTCACACACTCTTCACGCTCGTTCACGAAGCACATAGCCAGCGAGCGGTACCTTTCGCGAACGATAATGTATGCATGACGTCATTGATCGCATGCGCACGCATCTCATTACGAGACTTGGCTGGCTTCTGGGTCGATTATGCATGCCATGAAAATGTGGTATCGGAGCGGTATCGGTCTGGACAGAGCACAGGGTTTACCCTTTTCGCTGCATTCTCTTCCTACAATTCATTTCGATGCAGTTACGTCATTGGCTTTCTGAACGCCCATTCTACACGATGATACCAAATTCGATACGCTTCTCTTTGGACAAAATCTTGTGAAAGAAGGTCTTTTTCACCTGCCGTTTTTCGCCAAAATGGATTTTGAGCTATTCGGGATGCCGTTTATAAGGGTTACCGGTTAGATATAAGTTTTCGATATTTCGACAATTTTGTATGTGAAAGATGATAATTTTTCGAAAATCTACATGCTTTTTTCGATCGGTTCATAGCCATTTTCTTGTGTGCGAGTGTTGATAAAGTTGTTGACATGGGCATTATGCATGGTTTTGCAGCTCCGATATTTTTAGCCACACAGTAGCTATCGTCGTACTTTTTTGTGCATGCACACAATGGAGCGCTCTGCACGTGTGCGTGGGGCTCACCTCATAAATATTCATATAATTTTCATGCGCAAGCGCACTTCGGCTGTACCAGCGCTCGGCGAAGCCATATAATGCTATTTAATTTGTTGCAAAAGAATGATAACTTACCTCAAATTGATGATGATGATGATGATGACTGTTATTTCCTTCGTTTTTGTTCGCTGCATGCAATGTCAGGTGACCGAAAACTCGTCGGCAATGCATGCTGGGATAGGAGGTATTCCGCGCGTAAGTGGCGATCGGTTGACTAATACAAGCCAGGGACTGTACCGTACTCACATGTACGTGTACAGGGGTGTATCGCGCACGCAGAATTAAATAGATCAATCGCTGTACAGATCGCGCGCACATCCAGGCTCGTACGCCAAAGTTTGACCTGCGACCTCGCGCATTGCCGACAAGTTTTCGACCACCTGATATTGCATGCAGCGAACAAATTCGGATACCATTTTCGTCACTTCTGTAATCTTGCCAGTTTTATAGTAAATTTCAGTATATAAATAAAACGAATGGAGCATCAGACATTTTACGATTTGGATCATTGATGTCCATGCATAACATAATTCGTAAGTATGAACCGAGATATGTTATTTAAAGTATGATTTTGTGTTTTTTTTTATAAGTGTGTTTGCCGTTAAAGCCTATAAAGTGTTACCATCACGGTATACACTAACCTAACCAGGCGCCGTACGTAGTACGGCGCCTGGCATACTGAGGTGTGTATACCGTGATGGTAACACTTTATAGGCTTTAACGGCAAACACACTTATAAAAAAAGTTTTAAAAACACACAATATCATACTTTAAATAACATATCTCGGTTCATACTTACGAATTATGTTATGCATGGACATCAATGATCCAAATCTGATGCTCCATTCGTTTTATTTATACTGAAATTTACTATAAAACTGGCAAGATTACAGAAGTGACGAAAATGGTTTCCGAGTTTGTTCGCTGCATGCAATATCAGATGATCAAAAACTTGTCGCAAGCTAATGCACCCTAGCCTAGTATGTAGTCAACCGATCGCCCCCGCGCATGCGCTATGCATTGCCGACGAGTTTTCGGTCACCTGACATTGCTTGCAGCGAACAAAGACGAAGGAAATAACAGTCATCATCATCATCATCATCAATTTGAGGTAAGTTATCATTCTTTTGCAACAAATTAAATAGCAAGCAAGGTAGGTTGAAGGTTTAATTCATGTCTAGAACTAAAAAAAAAATAATAATAATAGATGTAAATTCCTTGAAACCACCCGTCGCAAAATTTCATCAAATTTTGTAACGTCTCGTCTTCACAGCGCCGTCCGTAACAGTTAGGTATACACACCTCAGTATGCCAGGATAATGGGAATACACGATGAATGGGACAGTGGGCTATGCACACAACACTACATTGTAATGCTGCGCTATACGGGAACAATGTGGGACAGTACAAAAAAAGTTTGTCAAAATTTCACACAAAATTCTTATCTTAAATTCAACAAAATCAATCATGACTGGCCCTAAAAATGATACAAGTGTTATATGAACTTACCAAAATGGTCCAAATTATTCTTCAAATGTCGAAAAAAAATGGAAAATCTGCAGTTTTGGAAAATAAAAAGACTGAGAAAATCTCAGTCGTGATCCCTCTCGAAAGTGTTGCTGCTATCTGGATGACTGTCATGTATTTCCCGCAAGCTTCCCACACCACACGTGTTACCGTATCCGAATTCTGACACGGCGTATCCGAATTCTGATACGGCGTATCCGAAATCGGATACGGCGGGCATGCTTGCAGATCGCGAGTTGGCTTGTTTTGGACAATAATAAGCGGCCTCCGCATGTTGCGGGCGGGCTTTCTTTGTTTACGATGGGACATCGAGCAGGAAGAGAAAGAAATGGAACTTATATGACGATTTTTGTAAGTATGACTTATCATTTTGAAAATGAAATTTTGTACAATAAATCATAAAATTAGCTTCAATCTAGGTATGCAATTTTTTACTTTAGATATGCTGTTCTTTGCTCTCTGTTTGTAGTTCAAATTGTGTCCCGTAGGTTTTTACCACTGTGAGCAGTAAATGGTCCTATCCACACAACACTACATTGTAATGCTGCGCTATACGGGAACAATGTGGGACAGTACAAAAAAAGTTTGTCAAAATTTCACACAAAATTCTTATCTTAAATTCAACAAAATCAATCATGACTGGCCCTAAAAATGATACAAGTATTATATGAACTTACCAAAATGGTCCAAATTATTCTTCAAATGTCGAAAAAAATGGAAAATTTGCAGTTTTGGAAAATAAAAAACTGAGAGAATCCCAGTCGTGATCCCTCTCGAAAGTGTTGCTGCTATCTGGATGACTGTCATGTATTTCCCGCAAGCTTCCCACACCACACGTGTTACCGTATCCGAATTCTGACACGGCGGGCATGCTTGCAGATCGCGAGTTCGCTTGTTTTGGACAATAATAAGCGGCCTCCACATGTTGCGGGCGGGCTTTCTTTGTTTACGATGGGACATCGAGCAGGAAGAGAAAGAAATGGAACTTATATGACGATTTTTGTAAGTATGACTTATCATTTTGAAAATGAAATTTTGTACAATAAATCATAAAATCAGCTTCAATCTAGGTATGCAATTGTTTACTTTAGATATGCTGTTCTTTTCTCTCTGTTTGTAGTTCAAATTGTGTCCCGTAGATTTGTACCACTGTGAGCAGTAAATGGTCCTATCAGGACCATTTACAATACATTGTAGATGTGGTCCTATCACTTATCAGGACCATTTACAATACATTGTAGATGTGGGGCTATGTGAAGACTTTACTCATTGGCACAACGCATTTAGTGGCATTGCGGGAACAAAATTCGTGCAAGTGTCAGGGTAGCTATAGCGTGATCGAAACGAAGCGGCACACCAGGCCAGGCCAGTCACTATACATAAACTGCAGTTACTTTAGTCGCGTAGGCGTAGCGTCATACCTGTACTGTCATGTGTAAAATACTTTGTATGTTACACATGACCCCACACACTTCGTGGTGCCTTTGTTCTATACCGCTAGCGTCCGGTCGTAACCATTAACAACTCATTGTCAACTGGGTCAAAGTGAATTCGCTCACACCCCTCGAACAATCAATTGCCCCGCCGATCGAAAACATAATGCACTACGTCAATGTGATTCTGTATGCTAAGCACAAACGGTATAAGTGGTGGTGCTGGTGCGTAGCGTCGTGGCCGGCAAAGTCAGATACGAAACGAAAATGACAACACGATTTACAGCATATGGGACTGAAGTAAATAACGAACAAACTTACTTCACCTCTAGACCAGTCATCTCCTACAAAATAAATGAACTGATGACGGTTTTCACATACATACATAAGCAGAAACCTCTCTTGGGATACACAACACGTTTGCATAGTTAATTATACTTACTTTGAACACTTTTAAAAGAAGAAAATGTCAAGCGTGTCCTCTGCATATTAACACAACACCTTCTGCAGCTGCTGTAGAGTGGCTTCAAATTACATGCAAGATGAAAAAAAGGGGGATTCCGCTAAGTCTGCGAATTCACACTACACACTATTAGAACAAAGGGTCAATGTTGCACCTTTAAAAAAGGTGGAAACCGCTTGACACATATAGGCTGCTCCTTTAAAGGTGCATAATTCCACGTTTAGGTGAAGGTGTAAAGATGCAAATTGCAAGTTTGCACCTTTATTGCGTCATAAAGGTGCAACTCTGCACATTTTAGAGTTCATATGGAAAAGTAACGCGCATCTGCTCAGCGCCTCGTCGCTTATCCTGTTAAGCACGGGGAACGTACACCAAAAACACCATGTTTTGATAGAATTGCTGGTATTGCGGGAAAATGGAAATTTGTTAAAAAAATCTTCGGACGGTTTTTTATTATTTGAAATGTCGTCTTAAAAATGATACTAAATTTGTGATTTTTCTTTCAGGGGAAACGGTAGCCATTTTCCCCTAAAAGTTTTGACTTTTTCAGCCTGCCTATGGAGATTGCACTGTTTTCCCCCTTTTTTGTCGGATTTCGCACAGTCAACCAGTCGGCAAATCTCACACGAGTGACTTATAAAAAATCTTCGGACGGATTCAGAAACCTTGACGTCACACCTTTACGTTGATATAACAATTGTTTTCATTCGTGGAGAGGAAACGGTAGCCATTTTTCAACCAATAAAAAGTAGCTTTTCAAAATAAATCAAGTTGGCTGGGATAGTGTAGCGCTAGCTACGCATGACGAGTGCGCCCGTACGAACAACAAACAGTCATATGGCTACACGTGCAATTAACGCGGTGCGTACAGGGTGTGTGTGTTGCGCTCAAACTCTCGGAGATCGCTTTTGTGTTGTATCTTCGCCAAAACTGGACGGCTGAATGTCGTCGAACAAGGATTAATTCACAATTTTGGAGAAGTAGCAGTTGTTAGTATGGCTAATAAACCAATATATATGATAACCCATACCGTTGGATGCTTATTTTGAAGTTTGTTGGTGAGAACATTCAGATATTAACAATTTAACTTGATTTATCTGAAGATTTTTTATTCATCTTACTGGCCTGCATTGTTCTACGTGTATACACGTGTACCCGAATGGGCCATTGCACTCTGACTAGAGGGAATTCAGTATTAGCACATGTCTCCCAGATTTCATTTTAAAAATAAAACATATGACATAACGAACATAAATGAAAAGCATTACACACATTCAATATTTAAACTTTTATCCTACGATCACGTATATTGTATGACAATGAAAAGCGCACAAAAACGATGCGCGGGTTTCCGTACACAAACCCTCCCTCCGAGAGCGAGCGCTCGCACCCCCGCTTTGTCGCATTGGACTAGTCCGATGAGTGTACTTTCACGCAAGAGTGCACTCGAGCGGTCTCTCTTCGTGAAAGCGGTTGTTTAGTGCTGGTATTCTTTTATGCGCGTTTAGGGCTGAAAGTTTTTCATATGTAAATTGCAACTTTTAACCTTCAAATTATTTGGTGCAGCTATATAGCACTTTGCCAGAAGATGTACAGTTGTACCTTTTAAGGTGCTCCCAGTGTGGCAACGGTTTGCACCAAAATAGGTGCAAAGTTAATCCTTATTTACCTCGCGTGTATTTAAAAAACTTTCAGTTAATAAAACGTTTTTATTTTTCTGATCGCTGAGACAAAGATAAGCAAAATTTGAAGTGAAAAAATAAATTTAGTAAAAAATGGTTTTCTTTATTTCTTCGCACCTTTTTCTGCACCTTTAAAAAAAAGGCGCGATGTTCAACCTTTTAAATGTGAAATATTTGCACAGGTGACAGCTCATTTAAAGGTGGAACTTTGCACCTGTATGTATAGGGTGTTAAGTTGCACATTAGATTAAAGGTGCAACGTTAAACCATGCTACGTTGCACACAAAATATTTTATCAATTTTTCTATGATTTTCAAATAATACATTCAAAATACATTCCCTTTTTACAATTCTCGGGCCGGACTTTATTGCGCGAAATGTACCCCTTTACCGGAGCGCATGCGGTCCCTCCGACCCCGGAGTGGGGTGGGGGGGGGGGGGGGGCGGGAGTTATAGTCCGATGAGTCGTTAACTCGTTTATCATCCGCTGAACTATTTTCAATTCAATGCAATTCAAGTTTCAAAATACACAAAATAACAAACAGAAATGGAGCGGTTCCACAATTAATTATAAAAATGGTTTCAGACCTCATAGAGTCAGAAGCTAGTTTGGAGCCCTTTTTTTATCTTCTTCTGGTGATTCTGCTCAGGAGCAGGTCCATCACACCTCTCTCCTCATGGCTCTTCTTTTGAAGTCTCCATATGGGCCATTCTTAACAGAGTCCAATATCATGATGCGTTTCCTTCCTCTTGATCTTTTTCCTCTTATTATTCCTTCTACCAGTCTGAGCAAACTGTTGTGTCTAATGTTGTATGCCATGCACCCAATACATGTCCTCTTTCTGTTCTGGATGATTCCAATCAGTTTCCCGCTCTTCTCCAACTGTCTCTAACAATCTTTCATTGCTGATTCTATCTGTCTTTTTTTATACAAACAATAAATTAGCAACCTGGCGTGGTTGATTGGTCATCATTCACGTACTTACACTTTACACCAAGGAACGCTTTCATGAATAATGAAATGTAAGAAGGATAGAGCGAGATGAGAGAGGTGGTACTAACTGTAATATGAAAATGGTACACCTATAAAGTTAGAATGAGACAGACAAAAGTAATACTCATAATACTCATATATCGCCATGACCAATGCACTCCGACGGAGGGTTGTCGTAATGATATGTGCATGTAGGTCAATATATGAGCCATTTTATTTATTCACTCGATAGTTTTAATGGTTTATGTTCACTTGGTCTACACCCAGTTGGTCTACAACCCATTTGGTCTGCTACCCGATGCCTTTAACTTCAATTTCCCCAACTTCAAACACGCTCCCTAACCCCAAACCTAACCCTAACCCTAATCATAATCCCTAATTATAATCATAAGCTCCCGAATTAATAATTTTCTAGTAGACTAAATGGCTGTAGACCAAATGGCAAGTTACCGTTTTGATATTAGTAATATTAGTCAGATTGTACTGAAAGCTATTATTCTAATAACGCCGTTAGAATGCATACATGTCCTTCCGTCTATCGGACAAACTAAATTAAATTCACCTCGTTTCCCGCCCAATGAATTAGGGCATTGTAGGGGAGGGGGTCATTCTGTCGGCGATAACCCAACCCCTGAGTCTTACCCCACCTAGTCAGAAATAACCAACTCTATATTGGGTTCTCTTTAATAAACTTCATTGATCGGTCAGCCTGAAGCAACCGTCGCCACGGAGACTCCATTCCAGCAGTCATCCTATAGTTTTTCCTGATTCTTACGCATTCATTAATGCTCTTTTATAATTAGCAATCATCGGCCCGGGTTCGAACCCTGGCTGCATCTCTCAGATAATGACGATAAAGGGCAGTCCCAGACGTAAATTATCAAAATTGATTGAACGCGTCTGCAACCAGCCCCCCCCCCCCCCCCCCCCCCCCCCCGTTTCTAACATGACTTATCGCTCAATTAGTATGTTGTCTGGAATTTGTCAAGTTCCATTTATGTCTTCGATACAGGGAAGGCTTGCCAAAAATAATAATAAATCAATAATTATGTTGGCTGGCATAAATTGCCGAGTCATCAAGAACATGACGAACTGATATATTATATACTTAGGCTATTGAATATGTTTATATACTACTGGGATTGTATTGATCCATCATAAATACAAATTGTACAGAAATACTTTTTTGAACATAACGATGGAAAGAGTTATACAAATAACCATAATTAAAATTGTTAGTAACATGTTTGAGGAGAATTATTTGATCTTATTCTAACTAATATACAAGTGTAACATTATACCCAAACCGAAATATATTGCTTAATATATGTTATACGCATGTAATTTGCTTCCTTCTACTTTACACAAACGATATATATACATTCTGTCAAATCGAGTTTTGCAATGTTTCTTGTACGTCATTATGTTTCTAAAAATGTCTCGAGGGTTGGCATCTACCCAATACCTAATCATGCTAATTATGGGGGCTTAAAGGGATCTAGTAACTATGTTGACATGTGCACAAAAATGATGAATGGTTGATAAACGTGTAGTGTTATGATTCGATAATTATGTCCACTGACTCACTGAGTAATGTGAGAACAAATCACGTTAAATTGAAAGAAACGAGCAAAAAAAATGCAATGAGTGATATTCGCCAACACACAGTTATAACTTTTTTCCAGTGGATAATTAAACATATTAACACTTCAATCTTAAATATCTTTTTAACGAAAGGGGAATTTTAAACAAAAAAACACGTTCCGTGCTGATATTGGTAATACGAACACAACAAGGTATGAGAGAACCACGGAGTTCTAAGTAAGATTTTGTCGATTTGGACAATGTTACTAGATCCCTGAAAAGGGATTTAGTCACATTGTCCAAATCCTCAAAACTTACTTGGAACTCTAGTGGTTCTCTCATACCTTGTCATATTCATATTAACAATAAAATCGCGGAACAGGTTTCGGTTTTTCATTTTTTTCTTTTCATTTCGTTCAAAATATATTTACGATTGAAGTGGGCAGGTTGCGATTGGTTGTTTATGCCTTGCTCGAAGGGGGTGAGAGCACAACGCCGATAAACACGAACTGGACACATTTTGTATAAATCGAAAAATAATAGTCTCAAAACGCATAGAAATGAAACAGAAGTAAACATTAAGGAAGAAGAAATATTTGAACAGGTACATTACTTTGTAAACAGTAACAAAAGTTTGAGCCTGGCTCTAGATGGCTTATGTTGCATGGGCGTGGATCTGTCATTGATACCTATTCATCGGGGGGGGGGGGGGGTGAATTAATAGATTCTATTCATTCACCCCCCCCCCCCCCCCCGATGAATAGGTATTACGTAAGTATCTACGCCCACGTGTAATTGTATCAGATTGTTTCATTTGTATATGTTCGGGTGCATCAGAATGGAAGGTTCCCTGACTAAAAACATATTTTGTCGGCCGTAACCATGGTACGTAGATCTATGGCTCAATATGTTTGTCTAAACATAAGCGAATTTATGTTAAAGACGTATAATAATATTCCTTGTTTAAAGTCCACAGATTTAGTAATCTGGAAACAGTTAATTTGAGGAACTTATTTACTCAACCCTGCATGACTAAAAAAAAAAAAACTACGGAATATGGGCCTATTGCAATGTTCAATGTTTTATTTCTCATGTCACCCCTGTCGAAGGGTATTGAAGAAAATCACATTTAGCACAATATAACAAATATATACAGATCTATATACACATATTCAAAACAGATATCACAACATTGATATACAATATAAGAAAACTAAAATGTAACGTAAAACAAACAGGAAGTAAGTTAATTGCAAATTTAAAATCGATCAAAAATATTAACTTTCGAAAATGTGAAGAACATTGAGATGATAAACTCGGTCGTGTCAAATTTAATTTCCCTATACCTATACTAAAACCTATACTAAAATGTGATATTACATTCGGAGTGAAACCGCTATACAATGATGACCAAATAAATGAACAGTGTTGGGCCATTGTCGGAAAATGACGTTATGCCAATATATCACAAAAATGACGTATAGTGACGATGTTGGGCTGGCGGACATTTTAACCTCGAGCCAACGGCGATATGCCGACATCCGGCAACCAACTTCCGACATCGGCCCGACTTCAGTGGCCATATTCATAAAACCCCGATAAGCTAGTTGGTTGATCAAATTACGATTTCGATGTCCGCTAGGCTTAACTGGTATTCACAAAAGGCCGATAGGCTAAATTCGCTATCGTAGTCAAGGGCTGGCCTAGCATGACAACCCATCTGTCTAAATTCCACAAGCATTTGGTATTCCACGACATTGTTAGTCGAAATGCGAACAATTACAACAATAGATCTGCGGTGCCGACTAAATGCATTGAAATCTATTTATGCGGGACGTTCTGAATAGAGCTTTGTTGGACTTACAACAAAGGCGTGAAGTTGAATGACGACCTAACACCCAGCTAATTTTTTCTTATTCACCAAAGCCAGATAGGACAAATTTTAGCGACACTGGACCAAAAATTTAGAGGTACTCTGATGTACCTCTAAATTGCTAGCAAGTAACAATCTGCCCGGTTTGTGTGTGTATATGCGTGTGGCGCGATCGTGAACATATGGCAAGGAGAATATTCGAATAAGGGATATTAGAGATTTTTTTTATGATAGCGTGATGTTAGTTCAAAATAGTTCCCCAAGTAATATACTTTTCCGTGTTTGTCCTAGCATCCTTGTACTTCAGCAATAACATTTTTATCTGCTTAAATTACATGTTTTTATCTGGAGAGTAATTTGCCTTTATTTGTCCTTTTTGTGACATATTAGCTTACTTTTGCAGTTCGGATTGATTTTATGTGATTTCAATTCTGTTTTGATGAATCTATCTATATAATACTAAATACTATTTAATGCAATTTCGTTTCTGTTTTCACTGCAATTGAATAGTTTCCCTTGTCATGCTATCATATTATAAGCGTGGCGGAGCTTGATCGTAATGAGAAGGGAGATGTATTTGGTTTTACTTCATTGGGGTGGCTATGAAAACATGTGCTTACGCGTGATCCCTCCCCCCCCCCCCCCCCCCCCCCCGAAAAAAAAAAAACATCATTTCTACTCACGCTCATATCTACAGTAACACACTTACATTTAGGAATTATAGCAAGCTTTTTGTTTTGGACACAAGTTACCACCCTCCCCCCCCCCCTCCCCCCCCCCCCCCCCCCCCCCGTTTACCCCAGATAAGACAATTATGTTCTACTACCCCCCCTTACTGTATCACGTTGTAGAACACATAACAAACTCAATAAGACGCTTTTATGATTGGAACAATAAGGAACAATTCGTTCATTCACACGTTCGAGTAAACTGCGCTTTTATGCGATGTCAAACAAACTTGCAACAGATGGAATGTTACCATGACAGCCACGATGAATAAATTAGATCATCCGAGTTGTTAGCTTGTTATCGGTATGGTTAGCAGTGCTTCTTGAATTACGATTTAGCAACCCGCTACGAAGATTTTAAATGGCTATTGTATTACAGGGCTTAGACGCTCGTTTATTGGTCGATATGGTAAGGGCATAGACAGCGTGCAAAATCTACACACATTACTAATGACATATCCATGCACGTGTGTGTTGTGCACTGGTTTGTGAAAACAAAGGTGATCACCCAAGCGAGTTGCGTGAGTTCCCCGCTAGTTAACGTCCAAACTGGCATTTTGGCAAGGAGATAAGGCCTAGCTGACAGATAGGCTATCGGGCTTTTATGAATATGGCCACAGGTGGCTAGCTGGGTATTGATGATAATCTAAAGTAAGTTTGTAAAAATGTACTATTCCAGAATCAGTATACTTTCATCATTATGGGGGCTAAATAATCATTATAATATGATGTGAAGACGGTATTTAGCAAACAAAAACAAAAAAATAAAACGCAATCGCGAAAAGGGAATTTGAGTTGGGTCTGTTTCGAGCGCTTGTCCCCCATGAAAACAGTATAGGCTACCTGGTTCAGTGTATATGATTCATACGAAATATGTTCCCCTTTCGATTCCCCTTCCTATTTAAATTCCTGTGTTTTTTTTCTCCAGAATTCTAGATTCGCCCTTCCGGAAAACTAACGAACCTACATGACGTATCACGTCACTATAGTCCAATGACAACATTAACTATATTAGGTGTATTATTCGTGATGTATATTCTCCTTTCTATTCCGATCCCTTCCTATATATCCACCATCTTTTCTTACAGAAAATCAAGATTCGCCCTTCCTGAAAACTAACGAACCTACAATTGTATCACGACAAGTGACTAGCTAGTATAGTCCAATGACAACAGTCGGTACCTGGTTAGCATGGTTAGATGTATTCAATTATTCGTGACCAATGTTCCCTTTGTATATATATTACCATTTTCTCTTATTTTCTTATAGAAAATCGTGATTCGTCCTTCCTGAAAACTAACAACCGGCCTACACTTATATCACGTGACTATAATTAAACAGTTCAATGACAACAGTCGGTACCTGGTGATGTGCATTCCACTATTCGTGACTATAATGTTCCCTTCACTAAATACAATTTATCTTCTTTTCTCACAGAAACCCGAGATTCGCCCATCCTGTAATATTATGACGAACATGGTAGCACGTGACTCTTGTGACGTCAGCAAAAGGGTTACGCTGAGCTTCGTCGCCGCGGCATAAAGGAGCTCCAATTTATCCTGCAGGTTAAACAACAGTTACCGCTGGTTAAAGGAACTAGTTGCATCCAGTGTATTACCTGTCCAACAATCATGTTCCACGGTAAGCATTATTTCCAGCGTGTTCACAAACAACAAATTTTCATCCCTTTAATCATGACTAAAGAATCATGACTAATGGCAAGCCCTTTGTGTAACAAATAGATACACTCTGTTTTCTCAGATAAACTCAGTTTTTCTCAGATAAACTCAGTTTATCTCCAGATAAACACAGTTTATTAGAAAAACTCAGTTTATCAGTTGATAGACTCTGTCTATCTGGTGATAAACTGAGTTTATCTGAGAAAAACTGAGTGTATCTGAGAAAAACATAGTTTATCTAGTTTTTACACAAAGGGCTTGCCATAGGAATTTTTAATGAGAAGCTGATTCTATAGTCAGCTGCTGATTCGTGTGAACACGGGGTTCATCATACTGATCATTTTGAACAAACACTAGGTATTAAAGTTATTATAATAACGTTTTCAATGGTCTGCTGAACAATAATTTGTTACAAAATCAATTATATTCTCTTTAAAATAATTGGATATATAGCAGAGGAGTATAATCGACAACATCATTCATGCAAATAATATTGGGTTTATGTTCACTTGGTCTACACTCAGTTGGTCTACTATTCAATTTTGTCGGGTGATGTAGCGCCATCATCAGTGGCAGCTCGGCTAGTATGCTCCCTGGGGAGTTGAGAAAGTATGCAATATCGTTGTGTGGGTTTCAAATGTACCTGATGACCATGGGTAATAATAATTAAATAATTTTTTACGCGCTTAGAGGCTCTTTGCAATTTGCGCTATATAAATGTATATTATTATTATTATTTGGTCTACTACCTGATGCTTTTAACTTCAATTTCCCCAACTCCAAACATGATCCCTAACCCAAAACCTAACCCTAACCCTAATACACACCCCTAACCCTAATCATAATCCATAATTATAATCATAAGCCCCAAATTTATAATTTTCTAGTAGACCAAATGGGAGTAGACCAAATGGCTGTAGACCAATCGGCAAGTTACCATAACATTGTGTTGCCCTGGATACCATATAACCGTGTACGTGCGGTAATTTTGTGCTATTTTGTTGGTGGAAATGGACAATTTGAGCAGATGCACAGAAAATCTAAATGTCATTTACATCCTCATGTATACTTACATTGTATGATTAGTGTTATTCTGACACATGCAGTCATGTAAGAATTAAAATGCAATATATACAGTATCAATGAAATTTATAATACACATCGACAGCTTGATCATCAAAAAATCAAATCAAAAATCATGATTAAATAGGTAAATGATGTCTATTTTTCCCTTCCCCGATCCCATGCAGCTGATCTTTCCCAGTTGTTCCCGTGGATGCTGGCCATCTTCACCGTCCTCGGTCTTATCGCCTGCTGCGCCTGGTTCTACAAGTGCCTAAAGAAATGCAACGACCGCTGTTCGCTGCTCCAGCCAAACCGCGGCGACCCACCCTACAGCGTGCAATCGGCACGCGGGGACCAGCGAAATTTCTACCAAGTGGGGACGTTCCGCTCGGCGCTGCGCCCCGGAGCGTCGATGCACATGGCCTCCACGTCCATGGCCATGCCGCTGGTTGGATCCATGCGGGAGACCGGGTATTCGTTCCGCGGCCCGTTTGCGTTGAAGACGACGACGTCGCACTATCCACCGTACACGCACCTACCGCCGCCGCCCACCTACGATGAGGCGATGATGTCGGCGCCTAATCTGTCTCCGTCGGTAAGAATCGATTTGGAACATGAGCAGCAGCAGCAGCAAGCGAGTTCGTCACATCATGAACCGTCTACAGTAGTCCAACATGAAATGACTGCGGTGGGACAGAGTGCTGATGAACCGCGGGACTCAGGCGGGATGATAGAGGAGGAGCATGCCAGTGATTTAGGCGGACATGAGAGTGGTGATACCGTGCAACTCACAGAAAACACGAGTAGCGAGACTGAAATGAGCAGATCAACAAATTTATGATCAGATTTCGGAATAATCATGACTTTCGATTTGTTTTCTTGATTTTGACATTGCGACTTAAGACTGAGATAGCAACAAAGTTGTGTTTTGTTTCATTTAGACACACCATGCTCATGATGCTGGGGAAAGTTTATCTGTAATTTACGTGATGTTTATTTTGATTTGAATTGTTCAGATCGTTGCGCATGGTGTAATTTGAATTTATTCAGTTGATCTGTCTGTCCTAAGGCTAAGGTAATGTTGAAACTATTGAACTGTTATCTTACCCGACATTTCCTGATGTCAACATTAACCATTTTACAACATTCTCAATGTTCTCATTGTCACAGGAAGATGCTATTTATATCATCGTTATCTCTTTTATTATCGCTTTCCCGTGTTCCTAATCAGACGCTTTTGTGGTCTAACGGTATCCCGATATATACATTACTTTTTATCTCCAATGTCTGCTGCCTCAAAATACATTATTGCGCTCTATAATCCCAATCACGGACAAATATTCGATGAGTCAATTATCATGCATATGTTTGTACGCACTGTATAGCGAGGAACAGTTAATTGCGATGAAAATAGAGCTGGTATACACAACTCTATCGTTCATCGAAAAGACACAGAGCGCAAGCGATTACTGGTATTCTATTGCGCGCACGCATGGCGTCGCGGCAGGAGCGATTACTGCATACAATCATGATCCTATATGCGCACACGCACGGCGTCGTGTTTGGCCACTAATCTTGCACTCCATTCATTCATGACACATAATGACAATACGCACTAATAGTTCACTAAAGGTGGTATCTCACCGGGCTGGAGACTAGTTGGCGACCAGTTGGCGACTCAGTCTCCGCTGGTCGCGGAGACGTCGCCGCGACGTCTGCTGGAGACTAGCCGGGTCTCCGGGGAGTCGTGGGAAAATCAAACATGTTCGATTTTTTTGGAGACTCTCCATCAGTCGCGGAGACTAATTTTGTCCGCGACTGGGGAGGCGTCGCCGCGACCTACTGGAGACCAAGGCGACTGAGAGGAGACGTTGCGGAGACGTCTCCGCGACACTACTTGACGTTGCTTGACCCACTTTAGAGACCACGTGACTGAGTTCTTTATCATTTGGTACAGTTTGTTCCTGCTCCCATGGATACGTCGCGGAGACGTCTCCGAGACTTCGCCTTGGTGAGATTGCAAACCATTTTCGGGTCTCCCTAGTCGCCGCAACTATATACCGCGACTGATCAGTCGCGGCAGTCGCGGCGACGTCTCCGCCGGCGAGATACGCACTTTAGGTCAAAACACGTAATGTCATTTTTAAAGCGGGATGCATCAATTATAATATTAATTTTCTTTACAGAAAGTTTTCTGTAGGCATTTTAATAGATGAATACATTGCAGGGCTTATAACACATCGATATTCAATTGCTGCGTTCTTTATGATTATGTATTTCAGGTTTTGTGTATATTAAAAACGTATTCACAATTTTATCATAATGAGTCAGTAGAGGTATTTCAGGTTTGTTAAACTATATTATTCAATTGCATTTACTCTTATGGCATGAATATTTAAAGATGAATACATTTATAGCATGAATAGAAAACGCGAACCGGAATGTTATAATTATAAGAAAATTAAAGGGATAGTTGAGTTTTGTTAAAGAGAGTACAGTTTTGGTCAAACTGAATTTAAGTAACCAAAACCTGCACCATTATATTGCAAACTAATAGTTATAACTCCACCATGCTCGAAAGGAATTGCAAATTACAAACGCCTAAGTAAAAAGCCTGCTATAATTTAAAAAGCCATTAAAACACAAGAGGGCGCTCTATGAAAAATCATTGGTTTCAACCATTTTAAATACAATATTAGATTTTTTTAAAGATAATTAACAACTGATTAATGACCTATTTTGTTAATATTTGAAAGAAGGAAGCATTAAAAAAAATAACAGCTGGTTCAAAAATATTGAATTATTGTGGGGCCCCACATTTATTACAAATGGTTATGTTTAGGGATAATTCAGCCATTTCTGAACCGATTTTGATCAAATAAAGTTTATTCTGTCATTAAAACTGTATGCTCTTTCAAATTTAACACTCAGTTTTTGATTATCTCACCCCAAAAAAATTGTGTAGCGCCCTCTATACCAAAACTCAACTATCCCTTGAAACGTTAAATGTTTTGTAAGAGTGCATCACCATTATTTGTACGATGCCCTGAGTCTTTCAAATATCAAAATGTGCAACTATTTTATTTCAAACGATTTCTGCAGTTTAGCAGACATTATTGCAACATTTCTATTATTGCATAGGCATCTTGAATGTAATTTGTGTGTAATAAGATTTGTTCGTGTTAAACGTTTTGTGTGTGTGAATGGTTAGTATTAGTTTATTATGTAATAAAGTCTTTCAATTCCAAAATGTGATTGTTTTTTTTTACTGAGAAATGTATTTGATACGTAATAAACTTCAACACCTATATCTATAACGTACGTTGTGTTTTGTTTTAATCATGTGTCACGTGATAATTGTAAATAATAATAACAGAACATTATATTTTAGATTTGGATTACATAAAGTTTGTTTATTCCCAGAGAGTTTTTAGGCCTATTATAATAAATGTATATAGTTTTCGGTTTGGGGGGTAAATTAACGCATTCTAAGAATAGTTGCGAATTGTAAAAAGCCATCATAACAAGATGATTTCCTGGTACAAAGTCTACTTCAGGATAATAAAGAAAAAAAAACTGACGTATGAATCAGCAAAAATAATACACTATAATTGAGCATGGATATGAAGTCATATATAGTAGCTGAGAACATGAAAACAGGATATAGTTTCGATGTTTGTATGGTTGTTTAGTATATAATTATGCCATCATGGTCAGAGTAAACTATGTATCGTTTACACTACTGCTCTATTAATTGATCTTTGTACAGTTCCGTGGGGTTGATGTTGGTCATAAAGTGTATGATCCCCGTATGAAAAGAGGGTACCCCGAATATAATATAACCTCTTTTGTTCAAATCATTTTGAAATTGTAAACGAGTGTTATGGTATTTCGCTATACATGTAGTAAACAAATAACCGACTCTGATTGTGTATGTATTGGAGTGGGTAGTGTTTATGATATGTCATGGATTAATGGTGTACTTTCGTGTGTGCTTGGTTAATATTCCATTTTGGATGATAATAATACAAAATAATACAATTTTATGCTATAACATTAAGTACGCGATGCATGTTTATATGTGTGTATGGATGTGTGTGTGTGTGTGTGTGTGTGTGGGTGAGTGTGTGTATGTGTGTGTGCAGTGTGCGTATCATATGTGTGTGTGTGCGTGTGTGTGTGTGTGTTCGTTGGATATACAGTATATTCATGTGTTGATTATATTAATGTTGCTAATCATATAAAATACAGTACCGTATATACATTTGCCATGTTCCGCCATAGCCCCAAACAGTGGAAAGACATGTTGATTGTGTATGTATGGGATTTACAATTAGGTCCTACGTGTGTTTTTTGTGTACAGATTTGTATAGCATAATGTTGTACATATTCTATATAGGCCTACATACGAAGTCCATAAAACAGATAATAATTATCGAACTACTTATATGTTTTTAAAAAATAGCTGCTAGCTCCGCATTTTCATGTGTATTGTTCTTTCTATTTTGGGCCTGTAAATATAGTACAGGCGACTGTTCACACATCCATGTTTTTTTAATACCATATGCTGCACTATATCCACATAGACAGAGGTTGTTGGTGTTTTTTTTTTCATTCATTCTAAATCATATCGTCCAATATAGCGGCACCACCAGGCACGGGCCCTTTATTCGCGAGACACGGTCGGGTGAGCCTTTGTTTAGCTTTCGCTCGAAGCACTGCTGTTCCGCAGAGTCACCGACCAATAGAAAACTAAAAATACTGCATAGGTAATATACACACGCGGGCATGCATTGATATAATAATGCGTTTTCCGGCTTACCAGTTCATGGTTCAATAGAAAGAAGCGAAAATTATGAATATGTTATGAGGCAGCGACACAGCTATAACTAGCGACTTCCTTGTTTTGGAGGGAAAACATACGTATACATTCGATGATTCGATGTTTTAACGACAAAACAAAAAGCTAGCGGAGGAAATGACAGTGCTAACTGGGAGGACATTACTCGTGAGATTTTGCCAATTAATGCGGAGATAAAGAACGAATGATAGTGTGTTGTTGACTTGTTGGATAACACAGAGTTGACTACCATATACCTTTTAATTTCCACTGTGTTATTATTATACTAATTCACATGTGCGGATGTGCGATCACTGCCTAATACAACTGTTTTATAGTTTGTTTTGAATATATTTAATTGCCGTGCTTACATCATTAGCCTCGTTCTGTAACCGATATCGCACGTGACTATAAACTAAAAGTTATTTTTATCAGATTTTGATCTGGTCAACTCCAAACCTTTGTTGCTCATACACCACTCTTACTTTGGGACCAATATACACGCGTGTGACTAAAGCAATAACTTTATTCAGCTTTGTTTATTAGGACTTACTTCAAGATTTTGATTGGAAGTATTGGAGTATAATAGTGAGCGATCAGAAGACACCAAAATGACGCGATTATCATCACTCTCCCAACTTCTCCATTTGATACCGGTGGTTTTTATCGTTCTCATCAACTCATGCCTCGTTGAATCAAGTAAGTATATATCGATTACATTAATCAATTTATATTTGTATAGTTGTCACTTCATCATTAGCAATCATCTAGCAGTCTAACTGCAAAGTTGATATCACTTAAATGATTCAATTGCTTTCATTTTAGACAATTATGTTTCCTGCACGTTGTATTTCCTTGTAAATATAGTTGGTTTATTTGTATTTGTAGTTTTGTACTATACAACAGAACATGTTTATGTATGTTTTGTTATTACATTATTTTATTTCGTTAATTTTATAGTTGGAAAATGAAGTTCAATTATTAAGAAAAAACAAACAAACAAACAAACACAAAGACGCCCTAACATGCAAAAGGCTGCATACTTTAACATTCATTAATTTAATGGCATTGTTGTCCCTATGTTTAAAGATACCAGTCCATATTGTCAGCATTATAATTATAGTCATTACGCAACGAAGCATTAATAATAATGAAAGAAAACGTTCGATATATACAGTATTACTTCTACCAAGATGAATATAATATTGATGTACATGGCGCTTTGTTATGTAAACAGTACAGTATATGATTGGAATATATGGGATATGATTATGACTGTGGTCATCATCTGCAAACCATATACGTGGACCCGCGATATCAAGTAGAGAAGTGGCTCAAAGCATATTATAGGCGTTGAACACATTCAGTCACAAATTTAAGTAAAACTCATATACAGTGTATTATTATGCCAACATGTAATATATCTGGGCAAATTAACCACTTCGGGAGGGGGCAAAATATTTAAATTAACTTATCTCATTCGTCGAACATTCATATTAAAGGACAATGAAATCCAAACAAATTGTTGTATGCACTATAAGACACGTAATATAATGAATAGTCTCTGAAAATTTGAGCACAATCGGTCAAGAAATAAGAAAACTATGGCTCTTTGAAAAGAGCCATGTATTTCTTCGAGTGACTCAAATTGGCAACGCACTCTGGCAAAGTTGTGGACAACTCCCCATACATTTTGTACACAAAATTTCAGTTTTGTTCAATTTTCTCAAAATTTATGTTTACCCTTCGTTCGAGTTCAACATAATGTTTTGTAGAATGCTTTTATACATAACATATCATGAGTTGGGGGAATGGAAAAATGTGACTATGAAGAAAACTGTAAAAATGGGAACATTTGTGTACAAAACATATGGGGATTTGTCCACACACTTATCAGAGTGCATTGCCAATTTGAGTTCCCCATACATGCCATAGGAATAAATGGACATCTTCAAAGAGCCGTAGTTTTCTTGTTTCTTACCCGATTATGCTCTAACTTTCAGAGATTATTCTTCTTAATCTCTTCAAGACTATGAAAGCAACATTTTGCTTGGGTTTCATTGCCCTTTAATTTTCGGGAAAGAAATGTAGACGATTTATGCACAATTGATATACACAATTTCCACTTCATTTTGTTTGCCCCAAAACTGAAAAAAATAAATATATAGTATTTCAATGTGTTTATCTTTCATTTACGAAGCGTAAATTTGGATTCGGGGGGGGGGGGATCTGGAAAATGTCCAAATAAGACCTTTAAATGGCAATGAAACCCAAGCAAAATGTTGCTTTCATATAGTCTTGAAGAGATTAAGAAGAATAATCTCTGAAAGTTAGAGCATAATCGGGTAAGAAACAAGAAAACTACGGCTCTTTGAAGATGTCCATTTATTCCTATGGCATGTATGGGGAACTCAAATTGGCAATGCACTCTGATAAGTGTGTGGACAAATCCCCATATGTTTTGTACACAAATGTTCCCATTTTTACAGTTTTCTTCATAGTCACATTTTTCCATTCCCCCAACTCATGATATGTTATGTATAAAAGCATTCTACAAAACATTATGTTGAACTCGAACGAAGGGTAAACATACATTTTGAGAAAATTGAACAAAACTGAAATTTTGTATACAAAATGTATGGGGAGTTGTCCACAATTTTGCCAGAGTGCGTTGCCAATTTGAGTCGCTCGAAGAAATACATTGCTCTTTTCAAAGAGCCATAGTTTTCTTATTTTTTGACCGATTGTGCTCAAATTTTCAGAGACTATATTCATTATATTTAGTGTCTTATAGTGCATACAACAATTTGTCTGGATTTCATTGTCCTTTAATTGAGAAAATAAGTATGGTTTCCCGTTTCCGCTTTCAGAAGCATGTGTGGTAGACTGTATGAATATCAGTAAAGTCTTCCCTTTTTTCACAATGAGGTCTTAATAATTATAATTAATCCTCTACATCCACAAATCAATATACAGTGGACTAGTGCAAATATACTACGCACAAAAAGTTCCGCAATCGAGGTTTGCGCATTAATAACTTTTCTATTAAGCTATTACCATTCATAAATTTGGTATCATTGGAAAGCGTGAATTATCCCCTTTACATTGATATAACATTTGCTATGAATATTTTATCATGGAATGTGCATTGCATCCAAATGTAGGGCAAATTCAAAAATGAAATTTGGAAAAATGCACTAATTTTGTCAACAAAGGACCTTCCTTTTGTTTGAAGATTAAAACGTGGCTTGAATGCCTATTACGTTATTACCATTCATAAATTTGGTATCATTGGAAAGCGTGAATCCTTCTCTTTACATTGATATAACATTTGCTATGGATATTTTTATCATGGAATGTGCATTACATCCGAATGTAGGGCAAAGTAAAAAATGAAATGTTGCAAAATGCACTGATTTTGTCAACAGTGTGCCTTTCTTTTGTTTGAAGATTAAAACGTGGCTTGAATCATAGACTTACAACATTATGTTGTAAGTCTATGCTTGAATGCATGACCACCTCACCCCCATTCAGGCCAAGGAAGGCACACTGTTGACAAAATCAATGCATTTTGCAACATTTCACTTTTGACTTTGCCCTACATTTGGATACAATGCACATTCCATGATAAAATATTCATAGCAAATGTTATATCAATGTAAAGGGGAGAATTTACGCTTTCCAATGATACCAAATTTATGAATGGTAATAGCGTAATAGAAAAGTTATAAATGCACAAACCTCGATTGCGGAACTTTGTGTGCGAAGTATATAAGGCCCGGTCACATATCATCGGATATCGGATGCCCTACGAATTGAAAATATGCGAAATCAATTATCCGGTGGTTGTCTCCATTGCATCATGCCATGGGCGTCGATACTTACGTAATACCCATTCATCAGGGGGGGATGGATGAATGAATCATCCCCCCCTGATCAATGGGTATCAATGACAGATCGACGCCCGTGCATCATGCACGAAATTATAATTCCGCTGGATAGAACAACGTACATCGCCTGACCAGGGAAGTGGAAGTCCACTTCCCTCACAAGGAACGGACAAGAAACATAATGTACGAACGGAGAAGAACGGATAGGCAATTTTACTCTCCGTCGAGCATCCGTTAACGCTATCCGGTGATGTGTGACCGGGCCTATACCTACGTTACGTAGAACCCTTACTTACAAAAGCGACGAATGAAACACCGCCCCCCCCCCCCCCCCCCTCCTGACTGACCAATCGTGACGTCACGGTGGTCAAGTACATGCAAAAGTGATGATACTTTGTCCAAATAAATTAATCATCGGTCAATTGTCGGTAGCTAACACCAGTAGTTTATAGGGCAACCACAAACGTCCGAAAGAACACCCATAATGATGATGGTAATTTTCTTTTGTCTGGCGAACCACCAATAAACGCTCAAATGTAATACACACATAATACTGATTCTTTGACCAAATCATCAAGGTATCGGTCAACAGATGACCAAGACATTATAATATAAGGACATTCATATCCAGTGCATGAGGGCACTTTCTCGGACCCCTTCTCAGACGAATGGCATACAATGTTGTCTTACTATATTTACGATACATATACCTTTTATGACGTCATAATCGTCACCAAATCAAAACACTGATTCTTTGACCAAATACACTGGGGTTCGGTCAATAGATGACCAGCACATTATAATCGAGACATGCATAATATATACACACATACTGTACATGTCATGTGCATGAAACGTCTTTAGACCCTTCCTCACGGATTGTTGTCTGACCAAACAGACCGTTAACAATGGTCACCAAATCGGTCAATAGATGACCAGCACATTATAATTAGAGACATACATGTCTTGACAATTGATGGTCACCAAATACACGCACACTATTTAAAAGGGATCTAGTAATAAACTAGGTTGCAATGTGCTAAAAACTGATCACTATAAGGGTTGGAAATTTTGTATTTTGTGATCGAATATATTATATACACCGAGTGATGTGTGAAAATTCGCCGGTAGAGTAATGAGCGAAAATTATTAATGAGCATAGTATGATTGTAACTTTTCATGGTAACATTAATGTAACATTATCTGGAAACCTATTTTTCTGAACTTTTTTTGTGGAATGGACCACTAAAAAAAGGTCCTTTCACAATATTTTAAAGGGATCTAGTAACTAGGTTGCAATGTGCTAAAACAAATCACTAAGGGTTGGAAATTTTGTATTTTGTGATCGAATATATTATATACACTGAGTGATGTGTGAAAATTCGCCGGTAGAGTAATGAGCGAAATTATTAATGAGCATATAATTTAGTATGATTGTAACTTTTCATGGTAACATTAATGTAACATTATCTGGAAACCTATTTTTCTGAACTTTTTGTAGAATGGACCACTAAAAAAAGTCCTTTAATATTTATAAGAAAATTATTTTTTGGTATGGTCACCAAATACACGCATAAAACTAATACACTATTACAGGCTTTGGTCAACAGATGACCAGCATCTTTTGTTGAACACCAGATGCTTTCTTCCATCGCATTTGAGGGTCTTCTCTTAATGATAATCGTGTACTTAGAGAGGATTAACATCTTCGTTATCTTGGATAATGGTGGGGGTTGCCCGCTATAAAGTAACTTCACACACTTGGAGAGAAAAAAAAAACGTATCAACGCTTTCCCATAAGTATAATTTGACACTTTGCCTATGGGCGTCTTGAATAATCATGTTAATGATAATCGAGCTCCTTGAGAAGTCAGCTCAATAATAATCTTCGTTATCTTTTGGATAATGGTGGGGGTTGCCCGGCAATGCATGCCCGGTGTAATGTAATATCGCTAAAATTTGACCGAAAAATACTTCCCCATAGTAATGATTTAACACTTTGCCTATTTACGGGAGCCCTGATGGTCCAGGTATCAAATTGTTTGGATAATGATAATCGTGTAATTATATAGGATTTAATCTTCGTCATCTTCGTTATCAGCAAATAACATCAGCCCCCCCCCCCCCCCCCCCCCCCCCCGCCCGGAGAAAAATATGCCCATACGCCTATGGGAACATCGAAACTAATCCCGCACCTAAAATAATTATTAAAGGAACTAAAGAATACAAAGTACTTTGGCACTTATTCCGCATAGTTGATGACTTGTAAAATAGGTCTGCCGGAAAAAAATCCATGAAAATAAACAAAGTAGTGATTTTAGACTAATTTTCTGATGCCAAATCTCACTTAGCAGCCAGTTTACGCCCCACCCACATTTAGGGTCCAGAATCGGCAGCGTGAAATGTGATTGACAATTCATTGGCTTACGTCATATACAGATTTAGTTCATTATTCCGTTCTTTAGATGACGTCACATTTTGGCGATTTAATAGGGGCGTTCCCAGGACAATAAAATATTTACTAATTACCCCAAAATTAAATGATTTCATGGGAAATGACTGCCAAATTCCTTTTCTTGAGGAAGAATTACGTGTAGAGAGCCTAATTTTGAAAATTATGCCATCTAGACGTTGTAGTTCCTTTAATAGGCGGAGTGGGGGAGGGAGGGGCACTAGGTGGTGGTAACCCCCTGGAAAATAACGTAGTTATGATTAAGTATAGTACAGGGGTGCGGGGTAGTTTCCCCGCAAGTTTCAAAAATGGTAATAATAAACATTCATTTAACATCTATATAATTTAATAAAGTAGCATTATGTTCTTCGGGCAGCTAATTATTTTTGGCTGAACATAAACACTAAACGATTTTCGAGCAAAAGAAGTATTTTGTTTATGAATGTGAATGATGTAAATGAAATGTAGGCTACACGTTTTAGCAATCTTCTGCTTCGATAATGATTTCAATAAATAAAATATTCATGTTCAAAATTAAAATTGACAAGGGTTATATAAAATCAAACAAGTATCTTATCGTAATGTGTTCTTCCAATTATTCATTTGTTTACAGGAAGAGGCCGCCGTGGGTACGGATCAAGGACTCAGGGGAACCCACAACACACACGAGGGGCAGGTTAGTAACAAACTATTTATGCCGTATATTTTTTGTATAGGTGTTACGTGGTCAAATCAAGAGGGCGCTTTAAAAACAAAACTAACTTAGCGCCGTCAAGGCGAGATTATATTGTTTATTAATATTTGCTTTGTATTTTCATTTTATATTACTACTTCCTCAATAGTGTAATGGTTGCACCGACTTCTAAAGTAAGATTTTACAATCATAATGAAAACTTTCGGGCCAAAATGAGCAAAAAATAAACCACACATTTTGTGTGCGGATCGTGTAACGCACGCTCTGCATAGAAATCCTCTCACCCCCTCTCTCTTTAAATCCCCTCTCTCTCTCTCTCTCTTTAAATTAGAAGACTCGCGCGCTCACACACAACAATATACACACGCTCTGCACAGAAATCCTCTCTCCCTCTCTCTCTTTAAATGATGTCATCGGCGCACAATTCGTACTCCTTTTGTGATTGGGAGAAAAGTTTGAAGAAAAAATGATCACTGGATTTTTGACTAATCAGAAGAAGTTTTATATCATCGGAAAGAGAATTTATCCAACTTTCCATAACCGTTCACCCCATGGTTCAACGAACTTTTGATCACGCATGATCTGTGAATAAATGTTGCAGGGTCTCAAAATTCACGCAAATTTCGAGCATTTCTCATAGGCAAATCGCTTAACAGTGACATGTTTGAGAAAAAAATGATCACTGGATTTTGACGGAAATAAGACGAAATATATATCAGTGGAAAGATAATGAAATAAACTTTCAGAATCCGTTCACCCCATCGTACAACACCCGCTCCTTACAGAGATATGAATGATTTATTACGAAAATGTAGCTGAAATTATGTGTACTTCCCGTGTTATAGCGAGCGTGCGGTTCGCACGGGGGGCAAACGCGCGAAAGTTTTCATTATGTAATTTATCATTAGTAGGTATTGGAAATTTGTCAAAATGTGTAGATCATTTTAATGAAATGTTCGTATGCCCTTGTAAGATGTTAATATTATTAGGTATTTTCACCTTTTTATAGATCCACTCCCTTGGTGGGCCATCACGCTCGTGTTCGTCGGGGGAGTTATGGGTATGTTCTTATGCGTCATGGGTCTCAGGAAGATCTACGAAAAGAAACGGCAGCAGAAGATGAGACTGATGCTTGCCCGCCGCAGCATTAACATCCAGAGGCGGGTGACACAGCAACAGGGCAACAACGGCGGCGCTAATTGCGCAACGGAGGGACGCACGCACGCGCACGGAGTGGCAGTCGCCCCACCCCAGAATCTACGCGCGGACGCCCCGCCTACCTACGACCAATCGCAGCACCACGATTCGTTGCCGCCCGCCTACTACAAGGAGGTGGATACGAGCGATGAACGTGGAGAACCTGAAGCCACGCCCTCTTCCCAGCGCAACTCGGCGTGTTCTGCGTCAATGCCAACGGACGCGCACATAGCTCCGCCCAGCTACGATGTCGCGACGAATAGCGCGAGTGAAGTAGTGGAGATGGGCGGGGCTTCAGCTGTTGAGATGGGCGCGGTCGAACTTAGCTCCGCCCAAGACTCCCCCGCTGTTTTGGAAGTGTAGCAATAAGTTTTAACATTTTTCGGGACAATGTAACAATTTATCCAACAGTACAACTCATAATCTTATACTCAGTTTCAGATTTGGTTCATATTCACGCTTTTGTTCAGTTTACTTTTTAGATAAAACCTTTGTCAATTTAAAGTACTTAATGCTGGTTAAAATGTTATTCATAATATTAATTTTGGTAACGCAATATCGCAAGTTGCGCTGTAAATAAACCGGTATCTTGTGCAGCTGCGTTGGTTGTAAAGAATTGCCTCCAAAAAAAAGTTTTAATAATTATTTCAAGGTACTATCTTGATTATGATATCCATAGATTAACGATCACTAAGGCTGAAGGCAAAATTATCCAATGTTTCATGGATCGTTTCCAAATCGTCTTTTTACACGACGAGTTGCCAATACTTTAATTTTGTTTTAGTTTTGTTTATATAATTACTACAGTAATTGAAAGTCTATAATGATTAGACTGTTGCGTGTAATTGTCTTTTATCTCACATTGGACCAATACAGACTCGTGCAGGACACGAGTTTGTGTCATTACATTGTACATACATTAGGCTATTACTCTCTAAATAATAAAAACAATAATATAATATATAAATTGATACTAATTTGCTAATTGTGTACATAGCTAAAACATTATATAAAACACTAAAATCTTTCAAAACGTTTTTTTTTTATCAACTTTTGCATTATCGGATATCGTGTTTATTAATAAGCATCAATTGTCACTTTTGTATATTTAATATTATAAACTCTTTTTACAAAGCTAATATATTTATCTGATTTAAGTTTGTTGCTGATTCTACAACACTTTTAAATTTTGATATATAACGTGCCTTGATATGGACGAGCGCCATCTTGTTTTGGGTCTTATTTAACTGCAATTATTATTATTTTGTTATCAGTTTCTTTCTTATTTTTTAGAAGGAATTTCTTTGTTTAATTCTTCGTCGCAAGATTGAAGAATCAGATTCATCTTAGTAATTGGGATTGGTCTTACATGTAATACTACAGTTAAAATAATTTCATTTTGTAGTTTTCTTTTATCCAGGACATGTTTATTGTTAATATTGCTAATTTGGGAGGCTTTTGTACCAATGTCCAATTTGTATTGCTTTGTTTGACTTGTGGATGCTCAAACATGTTTTTTTGTGAAACGTTAAACGCGTATTTCAAACTATGTCATATTTATTTAACTGCTGACATATTTCTGATTATGTATTACTTTGCGTACCTGTAGGCTGATGGACTATACCATGTCCATATTACATTGTACATCATAGACATACAAGGATTATACAAGATTGACAGAATGTACATGTATTGGGGCAAAATTCAACTTAAGTTTGGGCAAAAACACCTCACCTAGGGAAGAAATAAACTAATTTTAGGGGTAAAAAAATCAACTGCTAACACCAGCAATTACAATATAACGTATTGTAAAGCTTCTATGCTCTTTTATCATTAGTATCCCTGTGCATGTGGAACAGTTTAAACCTGCACAATTATCTTGTACACATTCTGAACTCCCCGGTGAGCATACTAGCCATGGGACACAATGGCCCGGATTCACAAAGGAGGTTTGTACAAACCATGGTTTAAACCATGGTCTACATCTATGGAGTGCTGCTCGTAGACAAGTAAAACAATTTATAATTTATAATGATATGACTGTTAAGCCCGGCGCAGACAGAGCCGACTCGATCCGATCCGACTGGTTTTCAGCCTGATTAACTCAGTATGCGTTGCCTCAGGACTCTGGTTTTGCCAGTCAAAAGCCAGATGGAGGTCATTCGAGGCCGAATCAACATGTTTGCTCGGCTCCGACTGAGCGAATCAGACTCTAGCCTGACTGAAAACCAGTCGGATCGGGTCGAGTCGGCTCTGTCTGCGCCGGGCCTTAGTGCTTGCCAACCAGCAAATTTCATCATCTGAGAAGACAAAACATTTATTTGGTGCATTTAGTAAATGTGTACCATCAACATTGTTAACAAGTAAGGAGTGTACATTCTTGCTCCATCAGTTTACAAAATGGCACTCCATAGATGTAGACCATGGTTTAAACCATGGTTTGTACAAACCTCCTTTGCGAATCCGGGCCGCGAAATTTGTTTTCCCAAACAGGTTTGCTATGGCACTAACGCATAAGATATGCCCGTTTAATTGGAATCGGGCGACTTGAATGGAGACCAAAGCGTGCGTATTCAATTCGAGTTATAAATAGACTTATAGCCACTAAATCTGACCTATAGCCACTAAATCTGACCATTAGGGTTAGGGTAAGGGTTAATGTTAGGGTATCCCTAAAAACCAATACCAACCAAGCGAACTTGAAATAGCTCAGTCGGTAGAGAGCTTGACTGATATGCTAGAGATCCCTGGTTCGAATCCTACTTTGGTTCAATGTTTTTTGTATTTGCCATTTTTACGGCACTCGACTTAATGTTCGAATTTATACAAGTCGGAAATTTTCGGGTATGCGTGGTCTCTGACCAAGTCGCTTATTCACAAGCATTTGCAAACCTGTTTTGGAAAAAAAAATCGCATCCGGGCCACTATGCATCAGGCTACTGAAGCCAAATGGAGCATAAACGTTTCTTGTGTGAATGAATTTGATTTCTATACATTTATGATAGAGTATATATATGCTCTAACAAGTATGTGTTTGTATGATATTTATATGATATACTTAATTTGGAGTTAATCTAAGTTTTGTAAGAAGACCAACATTTTATAAAAAGTTTATCATTTGATTTAAAAGATGCACATTGGTTGTAACAAAATAAACATGTTATTTTTGTGTAATATGTGTATCTTGCAATAATCAGATTAAAAACAAATTTTTGACAAAAATCATACATTGCATTAAAACATTGATATATTTTAATTGTCTTTCGTATTCACACAATATGTTTATAACTTAGTTCACATAATTTACCTAAAAACCATTCACAGAGACATGGGCAATATATAAATCACTTTCTTATTCACAGGTTTGTCAATACCATTAGTTAAACCCCACAATAAAAACAACAGTCACTGTTCGGATATGTTAAAGGGATGTTAAAAGTATCCTCATGTCTGAGGGGGCTATTCACATGTATGTTCTGTCTTCCAAGCCCAGACTAAAGTTGTGCCACTGATGAGAATTTGGGCCATGCTCTTTAGCTTACTGTATTATGTTAATGTTGCATTATTGTTGCATTTACACATGGCAAATAATTATCAATTTATATAACCTCCTAGTAAGATTGATCATGATCTCCAAGTGCTTTACAATTATATTATTATCCTGGTTATTAGATACTCTTACACAAAACATGCACTCTCTACTCCCTTGGGAGCAATGCATGCTGGCAGCCATAATGTGCACTCAATGGCACACAGTTGTATACACGTATGATTCGGCCCAGTGAGTATTTTCTAAAGCGCCCTCCATGTTTGATGATCCAGCCCCTTTAACCGTAAGAGACAAAACCAGGTGGGGGTACAAATGTTCACGTAATATTGTTTATATCATAATACAAATAATGATGGGAACTTATAGAGCAAAGTCGGGTCTGTCATGATGTGACACTCTTGGGGGGTGTTTCACAAAGATCCTAAGTTGAACTTAACTCTAAGTTGGACTTAAAAATAATGGAAAACCATTTGTAACCTTGGAATGAAACATATTCAAAAGAAAAAAGTATTTTAGACTTTCATAAATTTTACATCAAGAACATGAAATCTCCTTGATTATAGAAAATTTTAAAGATTTGAATCAACATTTGATTCCTTCTATATGAACTTTTACAACATTTTTTCAAAGAAACTAACGGCTTTCCATAATTTCTAAGTCCAACTTAGAGTTAAGTTCAACTTAGGATCTTTGTGAAACACCCCCAAGTGCTATTATACATACACAAACTTAAAATACTCTTAGATAATTGTTACATTTCATGGGTATACAACAGAGGTAATACATGTTTCATAATCCAATACATTTAAACAAAACATATATCCTAAATAATTAAAGGTGTGAACAAAACGAACAAGGTGTACAACATATACTCTTACTAATTAAAAGAGTAAACAAAAAACGTCAGTTATTTTTAACCCTATTATTTACTATCATTAGTAAAAAGAGGTAATATCAAAAGCAACTCACTGTTTTGAGCTAACTGTGGTGTTGAAGGGAACCTGTCTATAGCAGCCAACCTGCATAGTGGCCACCAAAAGTGATCATGTGCAGAGAAAAACAAATGTTATGGAACCTGTCTACAGAGGTAATCTGTCTGCAATGGCAATTTCTCTTGTTTCCCATGGATGGTCAATATACACAGGTTTGACTGAACACTGTTATGGAATCTGTCTAGAGTTCACCTGTGTACAGTGGCCAATTCTGTTGTTTTCTTTAAGTGGTCACTATAAACTAAAACATGGTTTGACTGTATTGATAAATACTTAGGATATCTTCCCTACACTCATAATATTTGAAGTAGTACTAGATATTATTCTAACAATCAACAGAACATTGAAGAAACTTGATATTAATATATCATGACAGACAATATTGAATCTGAAATAAATATATAATATTGTCCAGAAGGGCGTTAAAGACACATTATTGCAAAATTTAATTCTGCATACCATCTTGAAGGTCAGAGCTTTCGTGCTGCGAAATTTTAAGATAATAATATGTCTAAATTGGGAAATATTCAGTAAATATAAAATTGAGTTACAATTGATTTCTACATGGCTTTCGAACTTTAAACATGATCATCTCCAAAGTACTAAAAGTGACTTAACGCCTTTCTCTTTCTCAACCGACGGTATAATGTATCACCACTTGCAGCAACAACAAGAAAGCTTTAACATAGAAAGTTGATTTTTATGTTTTAGGAAGAATTATATTCAGAGTGTTCTCCAAGACCAGTAGTAAAACATATAATATAAAAAATATCATTTTAGACATCCAAAGACTGACCCAGTTTAGTAACAGAGAAACAAAATATTACAATTAAAACAAAGTAAACTGACAAGATATAAATATATCACATTAATGAAAATGAGCAAAGAAAAGGTATTGCTGGGAATTAAACCCAAGATCAACACAAGTTGTCCTTGACAACTTGAACGATTGCCCAATGTTTGTCTGACCTGGCAACATAATTATCATGTATGCAAGGTAAATTGAATCTTCTCATGAATAGTATGCAAGTTTGAATATAGTGATCCATTAACTAAATTACATTTTCCAAAGCGATATTTGAGACTTCAATCATATACCAATAATATGAATGATGTGTGAAAGTTGAAAGGTGAAAGATGTGTGAAAGTTTGTCATAGAAAAAGAGCTAGCTTACCTAGTGAAAAGAGTAAAAATTGATGTTAGTCGATCATTTGCGCAAAGTATCCAATTTCTGATACTTTTTCCTTCATGTATGATGTACACTCAAAGAGTGTTCCAGGATGCTTTTTAATTCAGTTTTAAATATCTCCATAATGAAACCCATTTCATTCTTCTGTTACCATAATCCAAACAACAAGGTACAAGAGAAATTTGAAAGCTTCAAGTGATTTTTATTTAATTTGACAAAGTTAATGGATCACTTTAACATAACATATTAATGATGTAAAAATAAATTGAGAACAAACAAATGAATAACCATTGTGTGCAGTGGCTATGCAAGAATATGGCAATAACAAACAAACTCTGTCAAATTACTTGGGCCAGACAGAACATTTCTGTTTAGAAATTATTATAGTAATAAAATTGGTTATATATATAATAATGATAATCTGCTCATATTCAATCATAACAATCAAAATAACTTCTTTTTTTCTTCTTTTTTTTTGGGGGGGGGGGGAATCAGTTGAAAAGTTTTAAGTCTTTATAATCATGATAAAATGTGAATACAGTTGATCCACGTAATGAAGAACTCTGTTATTAACAAGTACATTTTACTGGGATATTTACATAACTCTTTTATATTCTTTTCAATTTTACCCTCATATAACAAGGTAATTTGCATGGTCCCATGCTTGTTCTGCTCAAAATGTTTCCATTGTTTGAAGTTGGAGACATTGGGTGGAATTCACAAAGGAGGTTTGTAGGAGGTTTGTACAAACCATGGTTTGACCATGGTTTACATCTATGGAATGCCATTTGTAAACTGATGGAGAAGGAATGTAAACTCCATACTTGTTAACAATGTTGGTTTACAATTTACGGTATGCGAGCAGCATTCCATAGATGTAAACTATCGTCAAACCATGGTTTGTACAAACCTCCTACAACCTCCTTTGTGAATTCCACCCTATGTCTGCAGTATTACTGTTGGATTACACACTATGACAAAATCAGAGAAACTACTAGCAGGATGCAACCAACCCTGAATGACTTGGCGTAGCCTGAATAGGCTCTCGGACAGGAGTGGGAAGATGCAAGTTCCAACGTGTCGAACTGGGGATACATCGAAGGCGCAGCAGAGAGTGAGTGTGGTCAAGGCCTGCAGACCATGGACCACCTGCTTAGTTGCGATCTGGTACATGGAATGTGCACAAGCGAAGATCTGGTACAGGCCAATGAAGTAGCGCTCAGATTTGCCCGCCATTGGCAGGAAGTTGTGCGATGATACAAAAGGATTACACACCTTGTTAATACATAACATTTCTAGTAAGCCCATCAAAAGGAAAATACTACTATATTCTAACATAAGACAATAATATTCAATAACATATTCCTTAGTACTCTATGAAGAAAAATTCATAATATTCTTCATTTTGGAAAATAATTGTTAAAAAGTTAGAGGTCCCCTATCCTTTCCTTTACAAACCTTACATCAATATGCAAGATGTTTTCAATAATAAATATGTTACGACTATTATATTCAATGTACATCACGTGCAAGAAATAATTTCTATCATCTATACATTGTACATACAGGAATTATCTTTGTGCAATGAAATTGTCTATTCCTACGAACAAACCGAATGTCCCTTCACATGTAAATATCTCTCCCTAAAACATGTTTCAGCACAACTACACATTCAGCCGTTAGCTGTAAGTAGCAAGCTTGGAATGTTGTACTCAGGGTTGGTGGGGTGTTTTTTCTTTCTTTTATAAGAGAAGATTTAAATCAGGATTTACCCTTTAATTGTGTGTGAAGGGCATTAGGTGAGCGTGAGAAGGGCATTAAGTCAGTTTTTGTCTAAATCGAGTCCTGCATACCTCCTTTTTTAGTTCAGATCCTTTTCTATGAGTCGCCACATTTATTTGCGATAGGGTCAGTTATTTCCGGTGAGAGTGAGAAGGGCATTAAAGGGATCTAGTAACTTTGTTGACATGTGCAAAAAGTGATGAATGGTTGATACAATGCATATTGTTGTTATCTGATATGTCCACTTGGTGTCGTGTGAAAATTTCAAGTTAAATGGACTTTATATGGCCGAGTAATGAGCAAAAATGCAAAGCGACATTCACTAACTCATTGCACTCACTTTGTACACGGTTCTGACGATCCATTGGATAATTTGCCAACTGATCACTTCAATCGTAAATATCTTTTTAACGAAAGGGAAATTTGAAAAACCAAAACCTGTCCATGCTTTTTTTGTTAATAAGAATACAACAAGGTATGAGGGAACCGCTAGAATTTCAATTGGATTTTGACGATTTGGAAAATGTTACTAAGTCCCTTTAAGGCAGTTTTGAGCTATATTGAGTCCTGCATACAATCTTTTCAGGCAAGGCCATTTGTATGGTATGCCAGATCTATTTGGAATTATTAATCAAAAATTTAAATGAGCTAAATTGAGTACCTACAGCGATCCCGAACCTTGAACATGATTATCACCGGTAAACAGTTACTTAGTGTCCTTCTCTTTCGCAAGCAACAATTTTTGGTTCATGATCTTAAAATCAAATAAATCAAATAACATTACTAAAATAGCACCAACCCTATTGCATGGTTGCATGTAAGCCAAGTCTTCATATTGGTGCTGGTGATATATCTCTGTTGCTCTGAACCCTTTTGTCTCATTTCCAAAAGAGTACAATATTGTGTTTAATATGTGTAGTTGAAAGAAATCTTGGAATGCCATATATTTTAGGAAACTTTCCGTATAAGACCATCACACCTTTGCAACACACTAATCGACAATGGATTGATCCTTCTTGATATTCTGTTAAAGAGATACATGGCCGAGCTCTTCGTCTTGCAATCTTTAGACAGTATTATCCCGTTCCATTCAAAATTCTGAAATCTCCATAGACATTGTACACAACCCACCCGGTTCCCGTAATCAAGGAGTTAAGCAAAAGAGCGGAGACTGAACAATACAAACAACATAACTTATTTGTCTCTTTATGCTTGCTGCTCATTCCTGCTTCATATGTTGATGGGTACAGTTTTTAGTATGGTTCTGTCACTCCCTCCTCATGCAACTTACACATATTGTAATGCATAACACCTACTAGTATTCAATCTTCCTTTGTTCTGTACACTATTGCATTGACAACTTAAGATCTTAAGATCGATAACGTGGAATGGCAGATTTGATGCAGTACAGAGACAATCAAACCTTTCAAATAACCCAAATGTCCAAAAGCTGCGCTTGAGTTTAATCTTTCTTTGAATCTTTCTTTGAATCCGTCGCAACCTCGTCCCACGCTGCATCGTCCCAACCCCCGGCATCGTCCCACGTCTCCTCCAACGACGAAATCGGTTTTCCGCTGTTGATGGGCTCTGGTGACTTGGTGGTCGATGAAGAGGACTTTGACGTCCTCGATGATGACTTACTTGATGAAGACTTTTTCGAAGACTTGCTGCTGGTTGATTTCGAAGAAGACTTTGGCTTTGTGTCTGCCACAGGTGTTGAATCGCTACATAGAGATAGATTGATAATAACAATATACTTATTGTGAACAAATCTACTACAATATTGTGAAAACAGTTGTTTAAGATGAGGTAGCCCATAAAATGCTTTAAAGAGCCCCTTACAAATTTATCATTCAATCTTCATCATCATTACCAATATCATCAGCATTGTCATTGTCATTGTCCTCGTAATCATAAGGAGAGTAATACTTACTCATCTCCAAAGTCGATAAGGGCGCCTCCACCGCTCCCTTCATTGCCCCAGCTCCCCAATCCTTCATCATCATCAGCTTCAAGCTTCTTCTCTTTATCACCCTCTTAATTAATATTTATCCATTATTCTCCACCCTATAGTCTTTTTATACTTTAATCATAAGGTGAGTTGTAATACTTACTCATCTCCAAAGTCGATAAGGGCGCCTCCACCGCTCCCCCATCCTTCATCATCATCCATCATGCACTTCTTCTCTTTATCATCCTTTTTATTATCTTCTTTCATAACTCTCCACCTAATTTTATAATTATCATTTTAATCATTAGATTTTCTTACTCGTCTCCAAAGTCGATAAGGGCGCCTCCACCGCTCCCCTCATTGCCCCAGCTCCCACATCCTTCATCATCATCCGCTTCTACTTTCTTCTATTTATCATCCTCTTTATTATAATTTATCCATTACTCTCCACTCTATAGTACTTTATGATCACTTTAATCATTAGGAAAGTTTACTTACTCATCTCCAAAGTCGATAAGGGGGCCTCCACCGCTCCCCCATCCTTCATCATCCATCGTGCACTTCTTCTCTTTATCATCCTTTTTATTATCTTCTTTCATAACTCTCCACCTAATTTTATAATTATCATTTAAATCATTAGATTTTCTTACTCGTCTCCAAAGTCGATAAGGGCGCCTCCACCGCTCCCCTCATTGCCCCAGCTCCCCCATCCTTCATCGTCATCAGCTTCTAGCTTCTTCTCCGCCTCCTTATCCTCCGTCCAGTCGTCTTCTTCCACGCCCCATCCCCAGTCGTCATCAGCTGCACCGGTGTCGGGCGACCTGTGTAGGGTGGGGGAGGTCACTTTTATCTGGGTACTTTTAAATGTTCCTCTTTTATACCCAGTGGAGGGGGGCAACTAAATGGGAGGAGGGGGGGGGGGGGGGGGGGGCTCTGGATTTAGCCCATGAAGTGCCTTCAGACTTTTGTGACTTTGTCTGAATAGACCAAGATCACTTGCACCATCCCCAGGCACCATCGGCTGCTTACATGTTCCTCTCTTATACCAATTGAGGGTGCAACTACATGGGAGGGGGGGCAGGGAAGCTCACGATTTTATTTTATTCTGATTTAGCCCATGAAATGCTTTCAGAATTTAGTGACTTTGTCGTGAATCAACTAAACTCCCTCGCCGCATCCCCAGTCGTCATTGGCTGCACCGGTGTCGGGTGACCTGAGTAGAAGTGTTGGGGAGGTCACTTTTAACTGGGTACTTACATATTCCTCTTTTATACCAGTTGGGGAAATTTCATGCAGAGGCCCGACTGTTTTGAGGCACCCCTGAAAATTTCAAAAGGGCCTTTGACGATTATTGTATAAAGTTTAATTTTCAGGGAAATTTGTTTTGCGGGAGGTCACGTTATCTGGGTACTTCCATGGTACTCTTTTTATACGAATTTGGGAAAAAATTGAACAGGGGTTATTAATTTGGGATTATTTAAGGCATCCCTGAAAAATAACAAAATAAGCATGTAATCCTCATTTATATCAGTTGGGATAAAATCTCCCAGGAGCTCGGGAGTTTTTCCAGCGCCCTTGAAATTTACAAAAGCACCCTTCAAAAATATTGCATAGATTTGAATGCTTTAACAATTTTCAGAGAGCTTGGTGAGGTGGGAGATACATAAAGATATAGGTTCCTCTTTTATACAAGTAGGGAAAATTTGCACTGGGACTTGGGATGATTCAGCCTAATTCTGTTATCGTAGTCATTTTTTATACAAACTTGGGTTGGAATATTGACCAAAATAATGATCTTTGAATGTAATAATTTTAAGGTCATTAATTTGGTTGACAGGGCCACTTTAAGTACTAACCTAGGTGGGGTTGGCCGGTCATGTAGTAATGGGGTGTCACTTTTATCTGGGTCCATATTCCTGCATTATTACCCATTGTAATTATTATCATTGTTTTTAATTAATCAATATTCACATTTCATTCATCACATTATTTAATAGTTTAGTTCATGTAACATTTGATTAAACAGAAAATTAATAATCATACAGTTAAATATGTCAGAAGCCAGACACGATACAGACAGTATGATTCATATAAATCATTCATTTCATTAGTTCACAAATTATGTGTTTGTATTAATAACCACCAAAAGCATTATAGAGTGATTTATTTAATGATGTATGAAAATACAAATTGATTCATGAGTTATGTGTAAAATGCATAAACAAAAAATGGTTTGGAATTATGTGATAACCAATTTGTAACCAACATAATAAAACAATCGGTTAACATAATGTCAGTATCAATGAAATAATGATGTAAGAATGAAAACAGTAGGTAAATGTGTGAATATTTGTTTTATTGAATGAATAAAATGCATTTTACGGATAGTATGATGTTAAGTAATCTCCAAAGAGGAATAACAATAAATTGAAATGAGTATGTTTTAATATTTTCATTTAAATTAAACAAATTATTATTATTATTATTTTTGTAGCAAGATTGTTTGAGCAGCACAAATTGATTATTTTGTGATGTGTTGTGTAAATATATAATAGGGTAAGAGTCGTGTACATGAGGCCACATTATGTGTATGATATTAACAAAGCATGAATATTTTGATATAAAGAGCCACATATGATTACAATATCATGTCACATTTTGATACAATAGTGTGATATTAATAAAGCATTAATGTTAAAATATAAGGAGCCACATATGATTACAATATCACATGAACAGTATATACATGTGTATTACATGGAAATGTTACATGGGGCAGTGTTACGGAACAGTACACCAGCGTGACAACATGAATAAATAGAAGAGGGAAAGATAGGTAAATAGAAAATGGGGAAAACAAAGGGAGATATAACAAGAGTAGAGGATGAGTTACAAAAATGGGATCGATAAACAAAATAACATGTATAAATGGTGCGCTAATATATATTATGCTAATAATGTATGCACTATGGTAAGCTGATATATATTATGCTAATAATGTATGCACTATGGTAAGCTGATATATATTATGCTAATAATGTATGCACTATGGTAAGCTAATATATATTATGCTAATAATGTATGCACTATGGTAAGCTAATATATATTATGCTAATAATGTATGCACTATGGTAAGCTAATATATATTATGCTAATAATGTATGCACTATGGTAAGCTAATATATATTATGCTAATAATGTATGCACTATGGTAAGCTAATATATATTATGCTAATAATGTATGCACTATGGTAAGCTAATATATATTATGCTAATAATGTATGCACTATGGTAAGCTAATATATATTATGCTAATAATGTATGCACTATGGTAAGCTAATACATGTATATAAGCTAATGTATGTACTATGTCTATGATACAATATACACCAAAGCAATCTAATACAAAGTGATTAATCAAGGCTAGAAAATAACTATGTAGCTCAGTGAACAAGTAAAATCAACTTTAATAAAATTGTAAGGGCCCAAAACAGTAAACCCGAAATAAATCTGGTGGCCCCAAACAAGACACATTTTGTTAGATGTGGTTGCCCTTTCAGGTCAGGCAAAGTTAAGAATTTAAGATTAAAGGGATCTAGTAACTTTGTTGACATGTGCAAAAAGTGATGAAGGGTTGATGCAATGTATATTGTTGTTATCTCATATGTCCACAGGGTATTGTGTGAAAATTTCAAGTCAAATGGACATTGCATGGCCAAGTAATGAGCGAAAATGCAAAGTGATATTCACTAACTCATTGCACTCACTTTGTACACGGTTTCAAAACTCCGGGGGAGTTTTTCTTATCTGAATACTTCGATCGTACATATCTTTGTAACAAAAGGGAAATTTGAAAAACCAAAACCGGTTCCATGATTTTATTGTTAATACGAATACAACAAGGTATGAGGGAACCGCTAGAATTAAAATTTTATTTTGAGGATTTGGACAATGTTACTAAGTCCCTTTAAATTAAATGAAATGTTGGTGGCCCCGGGCCAGTTGTACAATATACACCTTCCCGTGCCAATGTTGGCACATAAGGCGGCACCTATCCCTAGGCCACACATCTACTAAATGTAGCGAAAGCTACAGAAGGGGGCCAGTCATCTGGTAACTCGTGTGATTAACTTTCCCTTCTCCATTCTATAAAATGTCGAGCGCCTGGCTAGAAGGCAGAAGGTACCATTTTTAAAGTCTTTGGTATTTGGTAGAAATCGACTGATGTTTTACTAAAAACTTCCAAATTTTGAAATTAATCATGCAATACACAAAATGAATTAGGCAAAATGTAACATGGCTATTAGTCTAAACAAATTAATAACATTCAACATATAAAACAGTATTAGAATGTATGCAACGTCAGCTCAATGCAAAATATATACATGTAGCAATAACAATGCACGAAGGAGTAGATGCAACAATCAAAATGCAGCACGTACACATGCATACTACCTAATTAGACAATAAAAGGTGCACAATTATCAAATATGAGATAGTGTAGCATTTATGTGTATTACATTAGTCATTTCCTCCTTTCTACTGTTTAAGCTAGTTGATTATTTTGATAAACGTTTTCAAGGGTATCTAGTAAATGTCTGATGGCTAAAGCTGCGTTTCCATTAGAGCGAATTTCCGCGGCGAATATTCGCACGGACCAAATCAGTGTTATTCATATATATTATTCATATTACATGGCGAATATTCGCAAGAAAATTGTTTTAATCGCTCCTCAGTGCGATTTTTTCAATAATTTGCTGCGAAAAAATAGATTCGCCGCGGAAATTCGCTCTAATGGAAACGCAGCTTAAGGGAGAAAAACCTTTGATGGATCCAATGAGCGATGTGTGAAAAATCAATTGTAATGAGCGAAAATGCAACTAAACTTATATTTGCTAGCTCATTGCACTTACTCTGTACACAGATGAAAGTCTCCAACCAAGACTTTCAAATCCGAACACTTCGATCAAAAGTGTCTTTACAGCGAAAGAGAAATCCGGAAAGACTAAACCTGTTCCATGCTTCTATAAGTAATACGATGCTAGAGTTCCAAGTTAATTCTGTGGATTTTGACACTGTTACTAGATCCCTTTAAGAGAAGGTGCGAGGGATCATGCAAAAGTGAACCAGCTTTTACCGTTAATTAGTGCTGTTGATGAGTCCCGGGTACCCGGGTCCCGCCAAAAAATGTCCCGGGCGCAAAAATCGATATTCGATTTCCCGGAAAAAAAGCAAGTCCCCTCATTGAACGCAGGAGTTATCATGTTCATTCAAGTGACATAAATGCGCTCAATTTTTGTCACTTGAATGAACATGTTTTCCCAGCTGGCGTGACATGCCGATCGTGTAATCAACAAATGGGTACATTTCGGGTACCCGGGACTCGCCCGAAAAAATTATCGCGAGTCCCGGGTAGTAAATACTCCCGAAATCAACAACACTACCGTTAATATATCGCAATCACTCTTACTACTAACCTCAGTTTTTCTTTCTGTTCCCTCGCGACAGGGTCTCCCATAAGCGGTGTATCTGTTTTGGGTTTATTTGATTCGTCATCTAGCGACGGGTTGTCACCAAACATCTTGGTCAAGTCAGTCCAACCCTTCTGTGTATTAGCAGCAACCTGAAATTCAAAGGAAAACAAAGAGTAATAAAGAGTAACTGGGGTGGCTCACAACACCATCATGGTAGGTACAAAATGTAGTGAAAAGACTTTAATCGAGCATTGCTGCATATGATGACATAAACGGTACCCTGGGGTACCAAACGAATATCCGCCATTTTGTTTAATTATTTATTTATTTTTTAGCGCGGTACCGGGGTATAGCGCGCGCTGCACTGCATGCACAACGCAATACGGTTGTGCTTTAAGTGGACACAAGATGGCGCTACACAACGCGGTACCCCGGGGTACAACGGTACCCCGGGGTACCGCGTGTTGCGTCATATTACTGTAAGGTCAAATTATCAGCATGTGACATTACATTATCACAATCTACACATGCTGCATTTTAATTGGAAGATATCTAAACTTTTTAAAGATGTGATAGTTGTCATATCTATGCCAGAGACATAGACTGTACCATGTTTCACTTATTTTGGAAGATCTTTATTTTAACCCTTGGAGGGTATTTGGAAGCCATTAAAATACCCTAAACACCTTTGAAATCATCCAAATTATATCAAATTTTAAAATCATCATCATCAGTGTCCTGGGCCCTGTTGCAGAAAGAGATACAATCGATTGTAAGTTACAATTAATTGTACGTCAGATCATGTGTTTTAATTTCTAAATGTGCGAATCTGATTGGTTGAAACTGGCAAAGTTTCTGACTTACAATCGATTGTATCTCTTTCTGCAGCAGGACCATGGTCATCTTCATCAGCATCAACATCATTATTATTTACCGCCACCACCACCACCAACATCACTATCATCAATATCAACATCATCATAGCATATTACCTTCGATGCTAGACTCTTTGTTCCTGCTGATATATCAGTTAAGAGCTTTCCATCGTGAACCTTCTCATTCACTTTAGTAAATGTCTCTTGTGTCTGTGGAACATAAGAATGGTGAAAACATGAGCACTTAAATGTGATTATGTTTCAGTATACATTGGCTTACCATTAAAGGGCAATGCAACTCAAGAATAGAGTTTATCCTACTTGATATATCGTAATATGTCTTTTTATTATATATAACATAACTCCGACTCAGATTTCTGCTTTGGGAGAAATATGTGAAAACTCTATCGGGTTTACCACTATTCATGCGAACACTGGAGGCCGCCATTATTAGGTGTGTGCGGACTTATGGTCAGTGATATGCACTAATGCATTTCAATAACTTCTATTGAAACCATTGTTTGAATACTTTGACGAGTCTGTAAATCAGTGAAAAGCTTTTTGTTCGGCCCGTAGCACACTCGTCATAGTTTGCAAAGCATGTCGGGCAATTACAAGAACATGGCCGCTCCCATCACCTTTTGCCGCCGTAAGAATTAGTAAAATGTGGGTATGTTCACGCAAGGATTTCATGGGATACACGAGGCCAAAATTGCCAAGTTATGTATCAAATAAAATGTCTGTTCACCCTCTAAACGATAATAATAGCAGAAAGCCATAGTTTCATTGCCCTTGAATTGTATCAAGTGGCCAGTTTGGCATGTAAACTGATTTTTACATTGTTGGTGACCAAAATCATAAAAATGACTGGCCTCAAATTACATGTTGTTTGCCACCCGCCTTCTCCCTTTATTCATGACAAATGTGATTATAGAAAAAACAAGTCAGAAAATCGAGTTACTGAACATGGAAAATCCTACAAAAATACTTCAATAATGAGACTTATTGTGCTAATTAATTGTGTTCACTCATCTGGGCAAAAGGAGTAGGCTTGATGACACCCTGCTACGTGAATCTCAAATGTACCACTTAAGCAGAAAACATCTCTGCAACAAACAGTTCAAGATCAAAAATTCCTCTGTAACAATTCCTCTGCCTACAGCTATTCAGATGAGTGGATGAAATAAATGTACAGTTGAATCTCTTTATAACAAGTTCATTGGGACCATGAAAATTATCTTGTTGAATCAGGTATCTTGCTATATCAGGGTTTAAAAAAATAACATAATTTAACCCTAATTTAACCAGGCCGGGTTATTTTGGCTATGATATAGCCGGGGGGGGTGGATTCCACCCCCCACCCTGAGATCTTGGTCGCCGAACACGCGGCCGCCACAAAATTTGGCACACAGATAGATTGCGACATAATCTACAAGATTGCATTGTTAGTTTTTTGAAAAAAATCAATTTCGAATTAATTAAGCAAAAATCCCCTTTTTGTCAATAAATCACTAAATATGGCTCAGAATATGCTAATTTTGTGCATGAATATTCTTTATGACCTAATTATCAGGTTTTCAACATTAAAAATTGCGACAGCCAAAAAATTCCTTATGTATTTCTTTGTTTTTTGAATTTCTTATGTATTTCTTTGTTTTTTTACTTTTGTTTTTTATTATTTTTTTGATGGAATAAATTATTAACCATTATTCAACAACTTTTAGCCCAAAATTAAATGACTGCAGTGATTAGAATGAAAAATAATGAAGGTTTTGTCTATTATAGGAAAAAATCAATTTCCATAGGATTTTTACACAAATCACAAAATTTGGCGATTTTCGGGCCAACGCTCACTTACAAAAGGTCACGTGACTTTAGAACCGTATACCCGGTCGTCGCAAATTTGGTCTCAAAAGTTGCGCAAGACTTCAATGAAAAAACTCATGAAGTCGCGCGGCAATACCTGCGAGCGTTGCGGAATTATCGCCCAAAAAGCCGGCCTGGTTAGGGATAAGGGACTACTAACAGCAAAATTGCTATATCAGAGCTCTTTATAATGAAGTTCCACTGCAATACAACAATAAGTTATTGGATTTGCAAATCTTTACAATTTATACTCACCCTTTGTGATGCTACAGAACTAAACTTGATTGCCTGTGAAAATGGGGGAAAGAGAATTGTCAATTGGAACTGTGTATTTAGCGATTTGTATCCATTTATATTTCCACAATCTACATGTGTCAATATTCAAAGGATATTCAACAGAGAGTACATAATTGTTTACAGTGGTTTTTTAAAGTGAAACATATCTCCTGCAACACGCGAAAGAAATATATTCATATTTTTTATAAATCTGTAAATAATGGATTATTGATTTCCATAATGAGTTTGAATACCAGATTGTCAATGCTTTGCTGTTGCATAACCTTCAACACAATTCAACTTAACATAACGATACTTGATTAAATCATAGGATTAATTGATTGAACATAATATTGATAAGTTGACTGTTATAGCACAAATCATTGAGTTACATGGGCTAAAAGGCAGCACATGCAACATTTTGTATTATCACCTGACTTAGTAAATACAGTACATCAGCTGCCATGTAACATTTGTGGATGTTACATAGCACTGTTACATGGCAATTCAGATGATAAAACAGTTGTTAACTTTGCTGTCGGGGAAAATCATGGAATGTTCCCCTCTGGATTTTAAATGCTATTTCGTGAAGAAAATAAGTCCCTCGACTACTATACGTCTCAGGACTTATTTACTCTTCCCTCAATAGCATTTAAAATCCCTCGGATGGAACATTCCGTGATGTTCCCTCCACCACCAGTTAACAACTGTATATTAACACTCACATTGTCCTTTGTTGCCGATAAGAATTTTGAAGCTCCGACAGAAAATGATGCCCAGCCCTGTATAGTAAATAAAAAAGATGAGATTTGGGTTATTTCTCTGATTATCAAAGAATTAACTGAAAGAATCAGGTTTGAACAGTTATTCTGGTCTAGTGGTCAGGTCACGGCTCTTCGCACGAATCGACCCGGGTTTGGAACTGGGGTTGTGTCTCTCGGATTGTAATAAAGGGGCGATCCCGGGGGTAAATAATCATATACTTGATTGAATGCGTCTGGACAAAAATCAACATTTATAACCAACCAACCATGCTGAGAGGCTCATAGACTTTCACTTGTCAGAGAAGCCAGAGGAATAATCGAAACAATACATACAAATGTGACATTGCAATTGGTGCTTAAATTTAACCATCAACGCCTCATCATAAACTAACATTTAAATGTAAACCGAAACTAAATACAAACATAACATTTCACTTAAATGCTTATGAAAGAAATATAAAGACAGAATAAATCAAATGAAAAAGAGTTAACAATAAGTGTATAACGTTTATTCAAATACTTGCACTTTACCAGTCATTGCACCTTCTGAAGTGTAAGGTAAAAAGATATCAAGAATTACTAACAATAAATTGAAATATTTTGTAATTACTATGATTTAAATTCTTCCTTTCAAACTAAACCCTGAGTAATAACAACAAAGTTTGTGTCCATGGTATCAAAAGGGTCAAGCAGTTGTTACTGAGGGGTGCAGTGAAGGGCTACTAACCTGTAAAAGTGAGGCTACTGCATTGTCCATGGCTCGACTAGAAATGAGGACTGCGATACAACAATGTTTGTGAGCATGGGGAGAGGGGGGGGGAGGGTGGGGTTTTTTGGGGGGGAGGTTGTATTAAGGTGGGGGTTACTTACCTGTGAAAGAGAGGCTACTGCATTGTCCATGGCTTGACTACAATGCAATTCTTCCTTTTCAGAAATGAGGACTGCAATACAGCAATGTTTGTGAGCATGGGGAGAGGGGGGGGGGGGGGGGGGGGGTGGGTTTTTTTGGGGGGGAGGTTGTATTAAGGTGGGGGTTACTTACCTGTGAAAGAGAGGCTACTGCATTGTCTATGGCTTGACTACAATGCAATTCTTCCTTTTCAGAAATGAGGACTGCGATACAGCAATGTTTGTGAGCATGGGGAGAGGGGGGTGGGGGTTTGGGGGGGGAGGGTGTAGTGAAGGGCTACTAACCTGTGATAGTGAAGCTACAGCATTGTCCACAGCTTGGTTAGATTGCGATTCTTCCTTTGGAGTGGAGTAACCAAACCCAGAGTATTTACCGCCTTGATTAGGAGGTAGATCGCTGGAAGAAAAAAAATAGAAGTTGAAAAAAATCAACCAAAGATACAAAAAATAAACATCATCATATCGCTCACATTTGCCAATAAACACAACCTACAAGACCATCCCAATTTGAATTATGTTGATTAAAAACCACATATTTGGAATCCACTAAACTTACTTTATTGAACTTGAAAGAAAATGTTATGCAGACAATTTCAGGGGGAGAATCATCGACAAAGGTAGATCATACTTCAACCTTTCAATGTAACCAATTTATCTGACACAAAAGGGCGAAATATATAATTCTCAAGCAAAAAAAAGAAGCTTTGCTAAGAACCGAGAGAACTTGGTTCCTTACTCTGAACACGGCTCACATGAACCAGGGAAACTCGGTCCCCGTAGCGTAGTGAAGGGATTAAGAATAAGATTATAATACTCACTCTGGGCGGTTTGCATTTTCCGACTTCTTCCTGTCAAAGAAATCCTCCTTCTGTTTTGAAATCTCCGATCTAAAATAAAAAGGCGAAAAAATTCCAGAACATCAACTTCAAGATTTTTTAGAAACTTGCACTATGTATTCCAAGATGATACCTATAGATACTGAAACAGTCGAGTCAAATTTACATGTTGTTTGCGTTATGAAAGGAAAACTCAATATTTTCCTGTGGCTCTGCATGCAACATCATCTGAGCATGCTCTGACAAAAGCGGGTCCCGTTACCACCGACATGGAATCAAACTGAACAGAAATTATGAAGCCCACATTTGTAAGTGCATGATCAGTGGCATGTGGATGCAGAGGCGTTGGAAAACATGGCAGCCTTCAGTGGTCAATTCCAGTCTCAATCTAGCTACTGCTCACTTAGTCCTGGCATAAAAAATAGACTTATAATGGAACTAAGCTAATGCGGTTTTGCCCAGGTTGCCAATTCATGTAAAAGGAAAATCAAGATTTGAAACATTTTTGGTGGTCCAAAATAAGAATTGAGTGGCCCCTTACAAAGAAAACATTAACAAATTTTAAACATTTGTAATGGTCCAAAAATATGGAATGAAATACCAGAAAATATTAAGAGTACGTTCATCACTCAATTTTAAAAAAATGGAAATTCAAATGTGCAATAATCACTTGGCATATATGTGTATTTTGTGTGTATGTGTGCATGTGAGTGTGTGTGTGTGTGTGAGTGTGCATACATGTGTATGGATTTGAGTATGACAGGGCAATCATAGAAACATGTTTTTATTTTGTACTGAGGTGATAAAGGGCTCTGCCCTTCTGCTGCATTTTCCTTGTTTATTGTATGTGTAGTATTCCTATATATTGCTTGTATTTTATATGTATGTTTTTTTATGGAAATGCTAATTAAATTGAATTCGAATTTGAAAGAACCATTGGACAAGTGCGATAAAGCATTTTACTTAAATTATAATGGCCCCAAAAAATAATTTTTACTGGCCACTGCCATTGGACCAATGCTATTATCAAGCACCATATTAAGTCCCAACTTAATAAGTTGAAATCACTTACTTTGAAACGCCATAATCCATGTTCCAGTCGTCCGACCCGTGACCACTTCCCGATAACACGGCTCCGCCAGCGTTATAACCACCACCACCACCACCACCACCACCGCTGCTACTGCTGCTGCCTTTACTAAAGTTGGGTGAGCTACTGGAGTGATGTATGGCGGAGATATGTGAAGTCTTGAGTGTATTGGAGGTCATTTTCGCTACGTAGGGTACATGATTGCGAGCCTTGGACGTTTCTATAGACCACGGCTTGCCCTCTGCTTCTGTTATAACCTACAGTTATCAAATAAATGGAATGAAAAGGTGACATTGTTTTTGCTGAAATAGTACCAAAGTAAGGCAAGATATTAGAATGATATATGGAGCAATGTGAAGGCTTGAGTGTATAGAGTACAGAAGCCATGACGTCATAAAAACACTTTTTTAGAATTTTCAAGAGCATAACAAATAATGTCCAAATACCGAAAATCAAAGGAATAGGTTACGCATTGGCTGAGATATGCCCATCCGAATGAATTTTACTTCAATGGGCAATCAGTGTTATAATGCACTGGTTCCTAAATTTAGGAACCAGTGCACTATAACACTGATTGCCCATTGACCACAAAATCATTCAGATGGGCATATCTCGGCCAATACGTAACCTATTCCTTTGATTTTTGTTATTTGGACATTATTTGTTATGCTCTTTTTGAAAATGAAGTCCAAATTTGAAAATTCTAAAAAAAATGTTTATGACATCATTTATGACATCACACCACTCTATTAGAGGTCAGCTTAGCTACGTAGGGTACATGGTTGCAAACCTTGGAAGTTTAAAACAATTGACCCTTGCTTGCCCTTTGCTTCTGTTAAACCTAAATCATCAAATAAATAGAATACAAACTGTCATTATTTAAGTAAATGCAACACAGTTGTAATGAAGCTAGGCAATCTGCAATTTTAAGCGATGTATGCTGCTATGTGAAAGCTTAGGTGTATTAGTGCTGATTACGAGCCTTGGACATTTCTATAGACTATGGCTTGCCATCAGCTTCTGTAACAATCAATGTGTCATTGTTTTTGGCATGTCTATGCCAAGTCTGCTGAAAATCAATATTATTGCTAAAGACAAAGCTAGGAAAGAAGACATGAATAAAATTAAATTTTTAGCAACATACGTTATCTCTTAGAAGAGCGGCTGCTTTGCCATTATATTTTTCCTGGAAGGTCCAGTTGGGATCGTAGTTGGGATCGTAGTCTGGCTGGCTTTTCAGGAACTCCCTTCTTGTATTGTTACCTCCTGCCTCAATTATCCACCTGTTATTGCTACTACAAGTCTACAATTGTTTTCTTATCTTCTACTAGATGCACTCAACCCAAAAAATACACGGGGGCGATGGGCGATTCGCCCCCGATACCTTTGAAATCGCCCCCGTGAGCCACGGCACGGGGGCGAAGGAAAAAAAAAATAAATAAACAATTTTAAAACATCTTTTTGCATGATCGGAAAGCGCCAGAAACGTACAAAACATGGCATAATCGGAAAGATCACATCATTAAATCATTTATTAGACCCTTGAGCAGTGAAAACGATGTAAAAAAAAAAAAAGAGCCCCCGTGAGCCCCAAAATTGCCCTCGTGAATAATTTCACGAGGGCGTTTTTCTCCCTCAAAATTTCCAAAATCGCCCTCGTGAAAAAAAAAGTATTTTTTTGGTTGGATGCACTACTTGATAAATACAATTTACCTTATCTCTCAGAAGAGCGGCTGCTTTGCTGTTGTATTTTTCCTGGAAGGTCCAGTTGGGATCATAGTCTGGTTGGCCCTTCAGGAACGCTCTGCTCATATTGTTGCCTCCTGCCAAAATTATCCACCTTAAATTATTGCTACTATCATTATATATTTTCTTTCTTCCTCTAGATGTCTACTTATTATCTGAATTTGATATTTACCTTATCTCTTAGAAGAGCGGCTGCTTTGCTGTTGTATTTTTCCTGGAAGGTCCAGTTGGGATCGTAGTCTGGTTGGCCCTTCAGGAACGCCCTACTCGTATTGTTGCCTCCTGCCTTCATCTTCTCAAGCTCACTGTCTTTCCACTTGTCCATCGTAATAGATCGCACAAAGCTGCAGAGAAAAATAATGATCATGAATATTAAGAAGAACTCCTTTATTTTTATTTTTATTTTTGTATTGCATTTATAAATACAATGCATTTACCTCTAAAACGTTTGGCTTGAATATTTGATAGGTGAAAATGTGCATTGTGATTAAAAAGATAAAGAATGCTTCTTCATGTGAAATACTAACCTGTACTCTACAAATGCTTGTTTTCAGACATGACAATAATGAACATGGTAACAATAATGGATTATGAATATATAACGATATTTATATCAAGACATATCTTTTTACATGAACTTACATGTAGCCTTCTTATTCTTCCCTAAAATTAATATAATAAATAAAGAAAATACTGAGCGATAACTGCTTGTTTACTAAATATCTCCAATGTAATAAAATTAGAGTTGTATAAAGCCTAGCTTTCAATCCTAGCAGGATCTTCGTCAGGGCAACAAATGACCAAAACTTCATTTAAGTTACGCTAAAACAGTTCCACAATATATTTATAACAAACTCGTACCTGAGATGGACTCCAAGACTTCTGTGCTTTCCTGAGCACTCCAAACAGATCCAGAGCCCATAGCTGGCGCTGGCCCACTGGGGGTTGTGTGTCCCACACTCAAAACACAGCTGGTATAAGAAGAGAATAATAACATATTAGTTCAATCAGTACTTCACACATTGGTGAATGTTAACTTTATGCAAGTTTCTTCAAAAAATTTTGCCTCAAGGCTCAAGCTCTCAAAAGAAATTTAAATAGAAAGAATCTATTTTTACTTCAATGCCTGACAAGTCTTGGAACTCTGGAATTGAAAATGAAGCACATACAAACTCATTGTTGGACATTCAATGACAATGATTCCATGGTCTTGGTTATAGTAACTCCAGGGCTCCACACTTACATTTTTTTTAAAGTGGCCCAGTCGGGCCAGTGAAATGATTTCTTCCCCTTTTCTGGTGGCCCGAAAATGTTATTTCATGAGTAAACTTTTTACTTATCAAAATATCACTCTTTCCTTATCAAACGTGTGATAATAGTCAATGTCGGGTTGAAAACCTGCCTGCCCGATCGGGCCAACAAAATATGCCTTTTACATTTTTGCTGGCCCGAGTGCAATTTCACTGGCCCCGGTCCAGCGGGCCAGTGCGAGTGTCGAGCCTTGGTACTTCTGTCAAGGAATTCACTTTCCTGCCTCAGCTCTTGAAAGACTTGCAAGCTCTGATTAAGAAAAACTTGCAATAAATGGACCTCGGAGAAGCAGGAGATATTTACACCACCACTGCTTTACTTGAAAATAGGGTTTTTGATTTTTTAATTTATAAATTTCTGTCACTTTTTTTGTCTCGGGAGTCAGAATGAAGAATAGGACTAGGCCTAGGGGCACCCCTACAAGACAAGGGGTTAACAGCAGGCTGCATTAACCCCTTACTCTATTGCCTGGTAAAAAAGCCTGATAGTCAGCTGCCCTCATTGTCCCAGTAAACACTGGGGAAATCCCCTGTCTGCCTAGCCTTAAACTAGATGTTTTTCACACTATCAATTTGATGCTGTGTTATGGCTGTAATAGCATAATATGGCTTTGTTCAACAAACAATTATAGCATGTTTTCACTCTAAAGAATTCTTACAAACTTTGAACTATCTATAAGATTAACATGGTCATGATTGAATGAAGGCTTCATTGAATCATGACCATGTTAATCTTATAAGTAGAATCAAACTGGCTGTAAAGATTTAAGAATTCTTTATAGTCACAGATTGACCTACATTCTTTGTTACACTTATACAAAAGCTAAACCAGGGCCTATGGCCAGGCAGTCAATTCACACATTCACAGACAATGGACACAGATGTAAGATCCTTTCAGTCACCTTGTCATTGAATTTTTTGGTACCACTGTTCTGCAGTTTCAGTAGGAATTTAAGAATGTTACTGGGCATAAGCCTAAACATGTAAACAACTGGTCTACTTTTGCATTTAGAGGGCAGTACAGCTCTGGCCAGATTTGGATCAGATCCATTGCAGTATTTCTAAAGATCACAATTCTCAAATAGGAATTAAAAGTACTTTTTACATCAGAAGGCTCAATGTAAGTTTCAAATTGTGTTTATTTCTACCCTCCACAGTTGGTTTATTTGGTGAGATGATACTTTATTATAGCTAGAAATATTTGTACATTTTTGGTTAATCTCACAAACTTGTTTACTGTGCTTTCTATATGGCATTGGTCCTAGCTAACATGTATGCTAGATTCAAAGAGACCGTTGTTATTCTGGGGGGCGACTTCAATCTGGCAGACATTGATTGGACTAACAGAGTGGTAAAACCATACGCTACAGAAGCAACAAAATGCGCCCTGCTACTAGATATCTGCAATGACTTTTTCCTTGATCAACTGGTTACTGAGCCGACTAGAATATCTGGAAATACAAAGAACATCTTAGACTTGGTTCTAACAAGTCACCCTGGTCACATCACCAACTGTGAAGTCACAGCAGGCATTAGCGACCATGATGCAGTTACTTTCCTGCTCAACTCTACGCCAAAGCGGACAAAGAAGATGCCAAGGAAAATCTACCTCTTCAGTAAAGCTAATATCCCCAATCTGCAGTCTGCAATCGATACATGGCAGCAGGACTTTCTCAGCAGCAATCCTGGTTCTAGATCAGTACAGGAAAACTGGGACATCTTCAAATCTAAGATCACGCTCTTCATGGAAAATCATATTCCATCAAAGATGTCAAAACCCAATAACTCAAGTCCATGGATTACCAATCAGATAAGGAAGAAGATTAAAAGGAAACAGAAACTCCACAATAAGGCCAAGCAATCGGGAGATTGGGGACCATTCCGGGACTATCAAAAGTCACTGCGGAAGGAAATAAGACACAACTACTGGTCTTACCAAAGCAACATGTTTACTGGTTCAGACAAAGCCGACAAAGCCTTCTGGAAGTTCATAAGATCAAAAAAGCAAGATCCAGCGGGCATTTCTCCACTCAAGCATGATGAAAAAGTAGTCTTTGACGCCACAAGAAAGGCGAAGGTATTTAATCAACAATTCCAGTCGGTGTTCACAGCTGAAGATACAACAGTTCTACCCAATCTTGGAGAATCCAACGTCCCTACGATGGAGAACATTTCTATCACACAAAATGGAGTCCAGAAGCTTTTAGAGGCCATCAAGACTGATAAAGCTACTGGTCCAGATGGAATCCCAGGCCAATTTCTGAAGAGTTTCGCCAAGGATCTAGCACCAGTTTTGTGTTTCATCTTCCAGCAGTCACTGAACACTGGACAAGTACCATCAGACTGGCGCCTGGCGAACATCACACCAATTTTTAAAAAGGGAGACAAAAGCACCCCTTCAAACTATCGTCCTGTTTCCGTAACATCGATATGCAGTAAGTTGATAGAACATATCATCTTCAGTCAGATAATGCACCACTACGATACCAACAACGTACTACACGACTCTCAACATGGTTTCCGAGCAGGCCGCTCATGTGAGACCCAGTTAATTATGACAGCCGAAGATCTGGCACGTTCACTGGACCAAAAAGACCAGGTTGATGCGATTGCTCTGGATTTTTCGAAAGCTTTCGACCGTGTCCCCCATGAGCGCCTCTTACTCAAACTCAGACACTACGGCATCCGAGGCGAACTACAGCAATGGATCAGATCATTCCTCACAGACCGATCCCAGCGGGTGGTTGTAGATGGACAAGCATCTGACACGATCCATGTGTCATCTGGTGTTCCCCAAGGAACGGTACTGGGCCCCCTATTGTTCATCACATTTATAAATGACATCTCCCATGGTATCACGTCCAAGCTAAGGCTGTTTGCAGATGACTGTCTCATATACAATCCTATTCATGACATCTCGGACCACCATGCGCTTCAGCGGGACCTTGACCGCCTTCATCAATGGTCTCTTACCTGGCAGATGAAATTCAACACAGAGAAATGTCATCTTCTACGGTTCTCACTCCGCCGAAACAACATTGAAGGCAATTACCTACTGGGCAATACTCAACTTACAGCAGTTCAAAACTACAAATACCTGGGTCTTACTTTTTCTCACAACCTATCCTGGCAAAAACACATTGATGGAATTGCATCGAAATCCAACCAAATGCTCGGGCTTATCAATAGGAATCTACGACGCTCTTCCCAGAAGATCCGACAACAAGCCTTCTTCTCCCTGGTTAGACCTCGCTTGGAATATTGTGCAACAGTCTGGAATCCATCTACAAAGAAGAGCATCTCAAAGATTGAAGCTGTACAGAGGCGAGCAGCAAGATTCGTTCTTCAACAATACCGCCATTCTGAGAGTGTGTCTGCTATGATTCAACAACTTCAATGGACTACACTGGAAAGGCGCAGACACATCTCCTGCCTTAGCCTCCTCTACAAAATTCAGAATGGCATGGTAGCAATTACACCTGACCAACTCCTCACACCAATGGCCCCAAGCATCACCAGACAATACCACCCAAATAAGCTCAAGCATATACATACTCGAACTCAGCTTTACCAGAACTCCTACTTCCCACAAACTGTAACAGCATGGAATGCGCTCCCCAATAATATCTTGGCTTCTACATCACTAGGAGCCTTTGCGGGAGCAGTTGCCTCAATCGGCAATTAATGGGACACCTCACCGGTTCCCCTCGACTCTACGTCCTGACTGATGGACCCTGTCGAGTACCCAAGTAGAAGTAGAAGTAGGGTGGCCTAGGGGGTTGTCCTTTCCACAATGAGACAGTATAATTCAGATGAAGGCAAATTAAGTTTTAAAAAAACATTTTCTTCCTGCTAGTGCTAGTTTAGACTAGAGACGAGTGCCAAAATAAGCGTTATATGCATCACAGTCCGTCAAACGTCACATCACCATCACAGCGGCTTCGCCTTAACTTAGTTTAAGCTCAGGGGGGTGTTGCATAAAGTCTAAAGAGTTGCGATTAATCGCAAAGTCAGAAAACATCCTTTAAACTTTCAAAGGCTTTACTTAGTTTAGGCTTAGCCAATCAGAATTGCACATTGATTTAGGTGCATTTTCTGACTTGCGATTAAACGCAACTTTGCAATTAATTGTAACAGATTTGTTTATGTTACTGTTGTGTGCGCATGACAGGACAAGTGCTCAGAGTAAAGACTACTATACAAGTTAATTACAAGTAAAACTAAGAACACACACGCACACACATACACACTTCTACTAACCTAACCAGCTGTGTATACCGTGATGGTAACACTTTATAGGCTTTAACGGCAAACACACTTCTACAAAACCATACAATATCATACTTTAAATAACATATCTCGGTTCATACTTACGAATTATGTTATGCATGGACATCAATGATCCAAATCTGATGCTCCATTCGTTTTATTTATACTGAAATTTACTATAAAACTGGCAAGATTACAGAAGTGACGAAAATGGTTTCCGAATTTGTTCGCTGCATGCAATATCAGGTGATCAAAAACTTATCGGCAATGCACCCCTGTACTATCGCCCCGCGCATGCGCTATGCATTGCCGACGAGTTTTCGGTTACCTGACATTGCATGCAGCGAACAAAGACGAAGGAAATAACAGTCATCATCATCATCATCATCAATTTGAGGTAAGTTATCATTCTTTTGCAACAAATTAAATATCAAGCAAGGTAGGTTGAATGTTTAATTCATGTCTAGAACAAAAAAATAAATAATAATAATAGATGGAAAGTTCTTGAAACCACCCGTCGCAAAATTTCCTCAAAATTTTTTAACGTCTCGTCTTCACAGCGCCGTCCTACGGACGGCGCTGATCACAGTTACACTTCTACCAACTCTCAGTCATTATCACACACAAACAAGTCATGCACACTCGGCTCAGCTCAGCTGCGCTCAGCTGGCCATCCATGTTGAAGAGCTGCAGTGGCAGTGCAGCTGCTGTGTTGTTCAATGCAATCGCAATCCGAAGCTTCGCGAAAAACAATCAACAAAATATACTTACATTATTCCCATTTTTCAGTCGTAAATCTTTCAGCACTCTTCTGGTACGCGGGCTCGCCATCTTAGAGAGAGAATCACGTCTCCGGAGAAAAGTCTGGTTTATAAAACAAACGTTCAGATTCTACAAAAAATAAAATAAACAGCGAAAGTCGATCTGTCAGGTGACGAATCTCACAACCGGCTTTTTACTACGTGGATGTACATTTAGAGACTGTACTCATATCTCGAACACAAACCATACAGTAACGGATAATGTTGTATCAGGTGCCCAAATATAAGAACTGTTATCAGTCTTTTTTCTAGCTGACATTTAGTCTACTTACCATGCAATAGTAAGAACATTGTAGTCGATTTTTTTCTTCTGAGATCCCGAAAAATAGCGAAAATTCACAAAATAATCATAATTGATGACATTTCCTTTTTAAAATTTGGTGTACATTGAATTTTCATCAACAAACAAACTATAAAAATACGTATTTTATATCTCAAAGTTTGGATGACAATCTTTAAGTGTACTTTCACGTCTGAATTTAGGCTACTTTAAATTAGTCGGGGATAAGAAGATGAAGATGAAAAAAGGGAGGGGTGATGCTGAAAATTGAATGGAAAGCTAGGTGGGGGATGGGGGGGTTAAACATTAATTTCAGAAGAGCAATACATGTATTTTAATTGATAATATGAACATCTGCAAAGAAAAATGGATTTCGTCTGGAATCGAACTTGGGACCTGCGGATTGCTAGACAGGTGTTTTTGAGGGTGATCTGACCATTGGCCCGGGGGGGGGGGGGGGGGGGGGGTCTCTCCTCATTGAAAGGGGGGTATCATGCGTGACCAAGAAAACGAGTAATTAGGGTGGTTTTTTACGATCAGGCGAGATACTCAAGTATCTCGAATAGGGTCTCAAAATCACCCAAAATCAGGAAAAAGGGTATCTTTTTTAGGCTGATGAATTACTCGTTTAGGGTCTCAAAAAGATGAACTACTCGTTTAGGGTCTCAAAAACTCAGCTTACTTGCTTAGGGTATCAAAAATAGTTATCACTTGCTTTTAATAGGGGTTTACAAAAAAAAAAATTATACTTGCTTAGGGTATCAAATATAGTTATGACTTGCCTAGGGGTTTACAAAAAATGTATTACTTGCTTAGGGTATCAAAAACAGTTATAACTTGCTTAGGGGTTTACAAAAAATTGATTACTTGCTTAGGGTATCAACAATACTTGCTTAGGGGTTTACACAAAATTGATTACTTGCTTAGGGTATCAAATTACCGATAATCATACTTATTTAGGGTGTATTTTTTGCACCACGCAAATACTCGTTTAGGGTGCTTTTGGCAAGTCCTTGGTCACGCATGATACCCCCCCCCCCCCCCCTTTCTATGAGGACAGACCCCCCGGGACCATTGGATACCACGTTGAGACCCTCCCCCCAAAAAACCCAGAAACTCTCTTTCCTGGTAAATCAGAAAGTGTAAACCAAGATGAAAAATCAACTCAAAGCTAATTAACTAATTCGCTTATTTTATTTAAGTGAAGAAATCTTTAAGGGATGCCTGTAAAGTGTCTAACTCCACGAAAATTACTTGGAGCTTCATCGTTTCTCTTCTACCGTGTTGTTTAGATTATGGTAAGAGAAGAATAAAATAGGGTGAGATTTTTTCAAATGCCCCTTTAGTATGACGATATCTATCATTCAGCTCAAAAGCGTTAATTAACGGTCATAAACCTCATAGAGTCATACAGTAATTCGTTGTAAAAGCTGACGCATATTTTCGGTGTTCTTTTTCAATGAAACTTTCACACATCATACGGACATACACTGTAACTTGCAATCATTTTGGTACAGGAAGTCTCAAATGTCATTTTGGGCAATATCTGACACTTTACAGGTGCACCTTTAATTAAAGTGGTGGGAGGTACATCGAGAAACGGGCGGGCGAGTGCATACTCGGGGGCGGACTGATTGAGGGAACATAAATAAGTGGGGGCACATGCACCTTTGTTATTAATGTATTAATTTAAAGATGTTACCCTTATGTTTTGTATTGTTTTACACAAATAAATTCAGGAGCCATGTGCCCCCCCCCCCCCCCCCCCCCCCCCCGTGCTACGCCACTGAAGTGAGAGAGCAGAATAGTCCCTATGCGGGATGGAGCAGTATATTTTTTTTTACTGGCATACCGGTAGAGGGGGCACATGCCCCACCACTAAATAATTTGTGAAAAGAAATACAAAGTGAGCCCCCCCCCCCCCTATCCCCCAATAAAGAACTGTTTTAAGTGGTGTGGGGGTGGGGGAACTCCCCAACAACATGACAAAAAACAATACAAAAGTCATTGAAAATACAAAGTGTGGCACCCCTCCCTCCCCAATTACGTATATGCCCCTGGTCAGTCCTGCTACACTTATAGTCTTGTCGATTGGTTTATTAATTTTTATCTCAGGTAAGACTTTTGCCCCGGTACAATTAATTCAAGATTAATTGTACAATTGATTCATTGAATGTACGGCCAAATAGTCAATCGTAGGATCAATTTACTGATCGTATATTAATCGTGAATCTTCGTCACAGGGACAAGGTCTCTGAAAACATAAGGCCAATAATAAAAATGTTATTGTACGGAGAATCTCACTCGAAATGTACCTTCTCTTATCTCACAACTTCTGGAAGTATTTGGCGATTTCAAATGTATGAAACAAGCACATGTTACAAACACACTAAAAACATGCATACTATCACACACACACACACACACATACAAGCACAAACACAGACACACACACAAACACATGCATACAACTTTTCAAGGAGTAGAACACACATTGGTTTATTCCCCTTATTAAGATGTTTCTCTCAATGATTATTTTGTATTGCTGTATTTCTGATTCAATTTGTTTGTGCAGGGGATCAATTTTGATCGAAAATATCGGCAGGTTGGCCACTAAGGCAGGTTTGACGGTATTTGTAGTAACTTTGTACACACATTTACAATCAAACTTAAAATTGTGTAACACCACTTCGTTAAATTTCTACATGACAACGATAACTGAAAATAAGGCAATTTCTCTCAAAATATACATGTATGTTAAATATGTTTATAATTTATTAATTTGTAAACATGAAATCGAATGTTAGAGAAATTGACATAGTATTCTTAATATCTACAAGAAATCAAATTTTGAAGTTAAAAAGGAGATAATCATTTATCTTGTCACAATATGGAATGAAAGTCATAAATCTGTATAATTTTTTTTCGAAAATAATGACTTATAAATCTTGTAGTAAAGATGCATTAAAAATATATTGGAATTTTGAAATAAATCCACATGATGGAATGGTTTTAGAAGATTGACTCTTAGGCTTATTATTTCTCAATCCACATGATGGAATGGTTTTAGAAGATTGATTCTTAGGCTTATTATTTCTAAATCTCACAATGTCCCACATTTAGGGACAATTACTACTTCATCTTTTTTTACTTTTTAAACATTCTGAAATATATTTAACCAGAATAAAGAATATTTATTGACATACAAAAGCACCAAAAAACACAAATTCATATGCACAAGTAGATTTTAAAGTCTAAAGAAGTGTCATGCCCCCCCCCCCCCCCAAGACCCGTCTAATTTATAGCAAAGCAAGTAATTAAGATTTAAACAAATCTACTAAATATGAACTATAAATATATAATATCAAAACTGCTATGTACCACAATTTGTATGATGCAAATTAATTACTTATACCAATAGTACAGGAAGCCCTATTCACAGCTTTCTACATGTATACTCAAGATAAAACAGGCAGGAGTAGAATGCACAATCCTCAATAAACTAATACAATTCTAAGTAGTGTTTTCGAGACACAAACTTCGAGGTAAGTTTTCGAGTTCTTAAATCTTATGGCCTAGCCCCACTGTACCGTTTCTCATTCCGTTTCCTATCCGACCAAAATGTGACGAAACGGTCAGTATCTAGCAAATTTTGAAGTTCCATGACCTTCAGCTTCATGGGAAACGGAGCCGAATTAAAAGTATCCGACTAGTCCATTCCGAGCTTGGTCCACATCGTTTTCGTTTCCTGCTAGTACCTTCCGGATCATATGTGAAACGGATAGGAAACGGAAGGAGATGCGCTTTAGTGGGACTGGGCCATTACTCTCTTAGAAAAACTAGGCCATTAACGAAGAGGCTATGTTATAACTAAGGCTGATCTGATTATTCCAATACAAAAACTGCGAAGACAATTTTATTAGATCTGACATAATGGCTATGTTCTGACCTGATTTTTGTTACGTCTCAATCAATATACAAGATAATGAAATAGCATAGTATACATGTATTAGCAATAATACGGAAATAAAGGTCCAACATTACAAAATGAATTTCTGAACAGGATGACCTTTTTTATGTTTTGTTATGTTTTCCAAAAGTCACCTCAAGGTCTATACAAAATTACACACTATAACAAGCATCACTTGTACTATCAAGCGGTCATAAACGCATAATATTTAGCAATAACTTATTTTCGAGGAATGGCGAAAAAGGGATGGAAGAAGTTTTAGGAAAAACCTTCATCCATATTGGAAATAAAAACAATTTATGAAAGAGAAAGATGAGGAGATAAAAGAGAATGAGATACAAAAGAAGATGTGAACAAAGAAGCGTCTTGAAGATGTTCAAACATGATGGAATTCACGAAAGAGAGAAGTAATGAACTTAAAAACAGAGTCAAAGAGAATGGGAAAAGGAGTTTGCTTGAAAGAAGCATGATCCTTGCTGCAATTTTTGAATAATGGATCTGATAGTGTTGGATAACAGCTCCTTGGTTCCATGCTCGAGTGTGTGCGCGAACAGTTGAGACAGAATAACACTTGAAAGAGAGATAGGAATATAGGACTGAGCAGAAAAGAACATAGGTGAAAGAAGAAGAAAAGAGAAATAGGAGGAAATAAGCACGTTCCTTTACTGCATTAGCTCTTCGGTACCATGCTTGAGAGTGCGAGTAAACTTTTGGTAGTCAAAGATGAAAGAGATATTAAAGAACACAGGTGAAGAGAAGAAAACAAGAATTTGGAATATGAAATGACATCATGTTCCTTGTTGCGGCAGGGTGGGCTTATTGCTCTTTGGTACCGTGCTTGAGCGTGCGAGTGAACTCTCGGTAGTTGAAGTTGCCCTCCTTGGTCGGCGTGTCCCGGAAGATCTCGTCGACCTCCTCCTCCGTGAAGCGGTCGCCCATGGTTGCCAGCAGCTCACGCAGGTAGCTCTCCTGGATGAAGCCTGCATCAACATCAAGTGATATATATACACATGTAATTATAAGCATGCATCATTCAGTGCATTAACTACTAGATCATCGTCATCCCCATATGATGACACGCGGTACCCTGGGGTACCGCGTTGTGTAGCACCATCTTGTGTCCACTCGAAGCACAACCGTATTGCGTTGTGTATGCAGTGCAACGCGCGCTTGTATGCACGCTATACCCCGGTACAGCCCTAAAAATTAAATAAATAATTCAACAAAATGGCGGATACTTGTCTGGTACCCCAGAGTACCGTTTATGTCATCATATGTACACCCATACCAAAGTTTGAAATTGATCCATAAACCCGTTCTCCAGATATCGAGAGAACAAAAATAGGACAAGACGGACGTAGGGATGGGCAGACATACAACCCCAAAATCAGAATGCCTCCAGTCACTAAATTGGCAAAGGCATACAAATGCTAGCTATAGATATGGGTTGCCCATGGTTGCCAGCACTTCACGCAAGTAGCTCTCCTGGATAAAGCCTGCATCAACATCAAAGAAATGACACACACTTATCATCCATGATGTAGCAAGAAGGGTTCACTTAACCCCTTGCTACTAGACTTTTAGAAATGTTGTTTTTAACTTTCCCGACTGAGTCACGAGGCAAAAAAAGTAAATTTCCAGCATTGCTAAATCTTG